>VWYK01020859.1:0-10286 GCA_013399775.1 Semnornis frantzii | reverse complement strand
ATGCAAGGAACATGTACATACACACAAGGAAATAGACTGAAGCTGTCAGAAGAAATGTAAAAACGATCTCTTTCAATGAAAGTACTAGCAAAGATGGTGCTTTGTTGTTTATGCTTGAATAATCTCTTTAATCTGTGTTTGTACAACAGCCTTTGAAATCTTTGAAACCTCTGCATTATTTAGCTGAACTCTTCTGATTGTTACTCTTGCAGCATTGATTGCTTTGATCAGGCTTTGAAGTTTTTACTAGGTTTTGTTTTATAATAGTTTGGAGTTCTTTCTGTTGGGTTGTCTGTTATGTGGTGGGAAGTACCAGGTTTTAGAGTAAAATGACATATTTTTCAATGAAGATTGGAGAATGAGTCTGCAGGATTCCAGAGTTTTAGTTTTTATTATGGTACTGGATTGCTGGGAAAGGAAGGGGAATGATTTATGGCAGAACATGTATGGAGTTGATGGGGTGAGTTGCATTTTGGTGTGGTCTGCCTAGCCGGAAAATAGGTAGAAAAGTAATGCTGTTTACTGTGCTGCTTGTTACAAAGGCTAATGTCCTGTTCTTTTCCTCTTTTGTCTATTAAGATTAGAACTGTCTTAGTGGAAGGAATGTTTCTTGACCTCTTTCATTGTTTCTTGACTATCAGCTCTTCAACATATGGGTTGTTTTAATGTATTGAAACTGTGAAGCAGTGACTTCTTGCATAATTATGAAGATAAGTCTGTAATATATTCAATGTGATTTTTTTAACATGTATTATCTTAAACATTTTTGTTTTAAAGGGCATACATCACAAAAAGAGACTATGGAAGTCAGCCTTGATATTACTTCTCTGAGCATTCTTCAACAACCTGAAAAACTTCAGTGGGAAATTGTTGCAAATGTTCTGGAAGACACGGTTAAGGATCTAGAAGAACTTGGGGCTAATCCCTGTCTAGCCAACTGTAAGAGTGAAAAGATGAAGGAAAAACACCTAGAACAACACAACATTCCCTTTCCATGTTTGTTAGCTGGAGGTCTACTAACATACAAATCACCTGCTACCTCTCCTGTTAGCAGTAACTCTCAGAGATCACTGGATGGCTTAAGTAGGACTCGAGATGAGAGTGTCTCAGAACAGGGATCAACTGACAATGAATCCTGCACTAATTCAGAACTGAATTCCCCTCTGGTAAGGAGGACTTTACCTATATTGCTGCTATACAGCATTAAGGAGACTGATGAAAAAGCAGGAAAACTCTTTTCACAGATGAACAATATTATGAGTAAAAGTATACATGATGATGGTTTCACAGTTCCACAGATCATTGAAATGGAGCTGGACAGTCAGGAACAGTTACTGTTGCAGGATCCCCCTGTGACTTATATTCAGCAGTTTGCAGATGCTGCAGCCAACCTAACTTCTCCGGACTCGGACAAGTGGAGCTCTATGATTCCCAAGCCTGGGACTTTGGTTCAGTGCCTGCGTCTGCCCAAGTTTGCCGAGGAGGAGAACTTGTGTGTAGATTCAATCACTCCTTGTGCAGATGGAGTTCATTTGTTAATAGGACTGAGAACTTGTCCTGTTGAATCTCTGAGTGCAATAAATCAAGTAGAGGCCTTGAATAATTTAAATAAATTAAACTCGGCACTATGTAATAGAAGGAAGGGGGAACTAGAACCAAGCCTTGCCGTAGTGAATGGCACAAGTATTGATGTAATCCAACATGAGTCACCAGCAGATGTACCAACTCCTTTAATAATTCAGCCTGAACAGAGAAGTGTTAGTGGTGGATACCTAGTACTTTATAAAATGAATTATGCCACCAGAATAGTTACTCTAGAGGAGGAACCAGTAAAAATCCAGCATATCAAAGACCCCCAAGACACAATTACCTCAATGATTTTGCTCCCACCAGATATATTGGATAATCGAGAGGATGACTGTGAGGAGCCTGTAGAGGAAATACAATTAAGTTCTAAAAATGGCAGTGGGAAAGAGAGAAGATCTGAGATCTCTACTCTTGGTCACCTGGTAATAACTACTCAGGGAGGATATGTAAAAATACTAGATCTTTCGAACTTTGAAATTCTGGCCAAAGTGGAGCCACCTAAAAAAGAGGGCACTGAAGAACCAGATATGTTTGTCTCTGTGATATACTGTTCGGGCACAGACAGATTATGTGCATGCACCAAAGGTAAGATTGCTTTTTTTTTTTTTTCCTTTTTAATGCTTTATTTGACTGTATTTGGATTATATTATAGAATGTTAGACTCTTTCAAAATAGTTCTGTTGAACTTTTATTCAGTTCTAGGGAGCATGGACTCTGTTTAATTCCTTATCTTAAATGTAGATTTTAATTTCTAAAATGGTAATAACTCTTAGCTATGTTGAGTGCGTTATTCTTGTAGAGGCACAGATTTTCTTAGATCCAAACCAAATAAAACTGATTTTTGTGTATAATTATTTCTGTTAGAGATTCACACTGCAGAAAAATGTTTCCTGTCTGTAATTTACAGTATTCAAGAAGATAGAGAAAATAATGCTTATACCTTATTCCAGTGATTCGTTGTCTTTCAGATGAGGCTGCTGGTTCTGCATCAGCCTGTTACAGTTGGGATTACACTTTCTTGAGCATGAGAGCCAGACTATCTGAGCAGATGGTTGTCTTTGTCAAAATAAGGACATTTTGGGGGAAGAGGGCAAGTAAGAGGGAAGCATAAGTTAAATCCAGGCAGGTGCTCCTTCGTAGAAGTCCCTCTCTGTTTCTTGTGTCAGATTGGGACAGTGGAAGCAGCTGTGGCTATTGTTTGACTTGAGCTCCTCCATGCACCAATGTCTCTTTTAGTTCGGCATGTGAATGAAACTGTGGTGAAAAAACTTAGCCTTTTAAAGGAACTAAACTGATGGTTCATGCATTTCAAATGAATTCTCACCAATATCATGTGTGATGTTATCTCTACTGGGAGAATTTAAATTGGTACATTTCCTGTTTTCATGGTGGCTTTGGGTTGATTACATGGTCCTCTATAAGCAGACTGTAAACTCAGATCAATCTAGATGTCTACTAGAAATAAAATATAGCAGAGAGGGATTAGTCTCAGAGGTTCCTGGAATGTGTGAAGGATAACTTCCTGACACAAATGATGATAGAGCCAACTAGGGAAAACGCTTGCTGGACCAGCTGTTTGTGAATACAGAAGGACTTGTGGGTGGTATAGTGGTTTGGGGCTGTTTTAGGCTCAGCTATCATGAAATGATAGTTTTCAGTTGTTGAATTAAAGGCGGGGGGGGTCAGCAGAACTGCCACCTGGGACTTCTGTTGGGTGGATTTTTGCCTCTTTCAGAGACTGGTTCATGGAACCTCTTGGAAGGCAGTCCTGAAGGGCCAAGGAGTCCAGGAAAACTGGACACTGTTTAGCATGGAACTCTTAAAGGTGCATGAACAGGCCATCCCTATGTGCCAAAAGATGAGTAAGTGGGGGAAAAAGGCTGGCCTGGGTAAATAGAGAGGTTTGGTTACTGCTTGGGGAAAAAAGCATAGTCTGTAGTTGTTGGGACAACAAGGACAGGCCACTGAGGAGGACCACAGGATTGTCAGGAGACTATGCGGGGGGGAAATTCGGCTTCAGATGGAAGATAGGGCTGGGGAGCATAATGAAGCCCTCGTAATCCAAGAGGAGATGATTAGTGACCTGTTGCACCACTTACACATACATAAATCTATGGAACTGGATGTCATACATCTGAGGATACTGATGGAGCTGGTTGAAACACTCAACAAGCCACTTACCAGCAGTCCTGTCTGTGTGGAGGCCCCAGCTGACTGGAGATTGGTGAATATACAGAAGGAGGGCCTGGAGAACTATAGACTTGTTAGTCTGACCTTGGTGCTAGGGAAGGGTATGGAGCAGGTCATCTTGAGTGTCATTATACAACATGTCCAGGGCAAACATGATCAGGCCTAATCAGCATGGGTTCATGAAGAGCAGATCCTGCTTGATGAATCTGGTCTCCAATGACAAGGTGACCTGCTCGGTGGATGAAAGAAGGGCTATAGATGGTGTTTATCTTGACTTCAGTAAAGCCTTTGACACTGTTTTCCACATCATCCCTCTGGCCAAATTGGATAACTGGATGCTTTTCTGGGTTAAAAACTGTCTAGATAGTCGGCCCCAAAAAGTAGTGGTGAATGGAGTTAAATCCAGTTCATGACCAGTCACTAGTGCTGTTCCCAAGGGCTCAGTACTGGGGCCAGTTCTCATTGATATCTTTATCAGTGATCTGGATGAGGGAATTGAGTAAGTTTGCAGATGACACTAAATTGGGCAGGAATGTTGATCTTCTCAAAGGTAGGAGGACTCTGCAAAGGAGTCTGGACAGGCTGAATTGATAGGCTGAGGCCACTTGTATGAGGTTTAACAAAACCAAGTGCAGGGTCCTGCACTTAGGTTACAACAACCTCATACAATGCTATAGGCTTGGGGCAAAGCAGCTGGAAAGCTGCCAAGCAGAAAAGGACCTGGCGTTGCTTGTTGACAGCCAGCTGAACGTGAGCCAGCAGTGTGCAGGTGAGTAACAACATCCAGGCCTGTATCAGGAATAGTGTGATAGCAGGGCTAGGGATCTGGTTGTGCCTCCATACTTAACACTGATGAGGCCACACCTTGAATACTGTGTTCACTTTTGGGCCCCTCACTACAGGAAAGACACTGAATTGCTGAAACCTACTCAGAGAAATGCAACCAGGCTGGTGAAGGCTCTGCAGAAAAAGTCTTGTGAGGAGTGGCTGAGGAAACTGAGATTATTCAGTCTGGAGAAAGGGAGGCTCATTTCTCTCTACAGCTATCTGAAAGGAGGTTGTAGTGAGAAAGGACCTACCTCTTTTCCCTAAAATCAAGTAATTGAATGACAGGAAATTGCCTGCAATTGTGCCAGGGAGGTCTAGGTTGGATATTAGGGAAAATTTCTTTACTGAAAGAATGGTCAGACATTGAAATAGGTTACCCAGGAAGGTGGTAGATTCGTCATCCCTGGAAGTGTTCAAGAAATGTGTGGANCATCCCTGGAAGTGTTCAAGAAATGTGTGGACATGGCACTTTGCCACATAGTTTACTGGCCTTTGTGGTCTTAGGCTGATGGTTAGATCCATCTTAAGAGATAATTCCCAAATAAAAAAAAATTTATGATTCTCCATGTAGGTCTGTTGAGCTGGGAGCATTTACTCTGTGTATAGGAGCATTTGTTTCAGCTGCTTAGATGACTATCACCTCTGCTACTGGAGAATATTTCCATCTCCCTCTTAATAGATAATCATGTCATTCTCACTTTTCAGTAAACATACATATTTTTTTGATGTGCTCTGTATAGCACTCAGTATTGTAATATCCATTTACTAATTTATGAATAGCTTTTCTATGACTTCCTTTGTCCTTGCTCCCTTAAAGATGTAGTCCTCTATACCACAGACATCTCTCTGCCCTCAAATGTCTTCTTTTGAATGTAATACTTTGATAACTGAAAACTTTAATCTATGGATTATTCTTATCTTTCATTTATAACCATCGCACCTCTGTTTGGAACTTGATTTTCTACTCTGCAAACAAATTAGACTGTACTTCAGAGTTAATTACTTTAATGTCTTCAGAAGCTTTCAATTTCTATTAATTTTTTCACATTTTTGTAATTTCTAGTATAATTTTTCTCACCTATAAAAAATTAAATCCAAAGCTGTCATAAATACATAGGGGCCAGTGTTCATTAGAAGTCAGGGTCTAATACTAGGTAAGTCTGAAGTCTCAAAGTCCTAATGTTTATGCCAAAATATGAAGCTTTATAAAGAGTAACTTGACCTTAAATGTTCGTGAATCATTGTACTGCGTAACATTCAGGAATATTAAAATAAAAAGCAAATTAAGAAGCTCAAATATTAATAGAATTTCTTTGTCCTATATCTTATTGCTTATTTGAATATCTTCATTTAAGGAAAAGGTTAGGGGTTTTTTTATGGGTTTTTTGTTTGGTTTTTTTTTTTACTGAATCATAATAATCCTTCAACCTTTCTGCTACAAGGGTGTAAAATTGCTTCCTTATCTGCTAAGCACCCGATCATAGTATGTAAGTTTTTTTTTATTATTATTTCTTCTTAAATGCAATTTATTAGACTCCTTCTAAAATCATTCTGAGGTCTTTGCTCCTCTATGTTTACTACCATGTGTGGGATGATGTTCTGCGGTCTTGACATCATTAGGAAGATGTGCTGAAGGTAGAATAGCTGTACTCACTAATGTATTCAACGCTAATCCTTCTAGCAAGTAGCTTCTAGTACAAAGATGTGTGAAAATGTTAATTAAATGATTTGGACCTATGCACACTGGTGGGAATAGGCAAAGAGGTACTTAAGTGTCTGAAAGTTTTGGATGCGAGGGAGTTTGTTGGTGGTTTTTTTTCCTTGATGCTTCTACTTGTCAAAATGATTTTCACTGGTAGATTATTGTAATTTTTCCCATAGCTACCTTAAGATACAACTGAAAAGAAACCTCCATGAATTGAAGGGTTTGCATCATTTTATGTCAAGGTGCCTTAGACCTGCATTTGACATCACCGTTCTTTATGAGTTGGGAATAATTATTCTTATCTCACTTCAGAATGTTATCTCTTGGTGTCAGTTTCAAGTGCTTTTCTGTTTCTGCAATGATTACCTAGAGTTGACATCTTGAGGGCTGTGTGCTAGCCTATTCTTGGCTTCAGTTCAGTTAAGCAAACACAGTGGCCTTACTGTGGATTCTGCTTTTTTTCTCTTCCCTTCAGACAAGGTAGACAGTAGTGAATAACCCTTTTCATAATGCTTTGTGTATTATCATATGGAGATTTTAAGTGGGTGGGTTTTTTTTGGTTTTTTGTTTTTTTTTAACATTAATATAAAACAGCTTAAATTTTGCTTTTGTAGCATCCTAAATAAGTAACTCTTATTACTGTGCAGTAGACCGACAGGTATGGATTTTGAATAAGGTTATGGCTTTTGATGATATTCAAAGCTAATTAGCTGATGTTTTAGGAAGTTCAAATATAGTTTGTTTTGAATGCATAGATTTCCAGAGCTACATTTGTCACCACCATATGTCTCAGTTTTCATGTAATTTTTTTTTTTTTTTTTTTAAATTACAGTCTTAATAAAAATTACGTAAGGAAATGGTCCACAGAATGCATTCTGCTTCTTTTCTTTTTTGGATTTGTCTTGGATTGTTTCTTTAGACAATTTTGTTAAACTTTACTTTAGAATATGGAATGAAGCATTACTTTTTTATCTAACAGAAAGGTGTAAATCTCTACTTGTGTATTGTTAGGGCAGTTTTGAAAATTGTGTATACTTGTGTATACTCACTAATAGTCAATTTTATGCTGCTGATGCTTGCCTGAAAAGATACATACTAGACAGGAAAGTGAGGAAATATTCAATGTTGTGGTGGAGTAGGTCCTTCTCTGCTACAATGTCTAATTGAGTGAGTGGTAAACACTCCAACATATTATGCAGATTTTAAGTTCCTTCTAGTGAGAGAAACATTCCTGGATTGTGAGCATTCGAAATTTGGAATCTAATTATTTTCCAAATCTGGTTTTCAAAGGTCTGTGCTAAGTGAACATTTTATGGTAAATTGTTTCCCTGATGTGTCCTCCTAAAAATGCTAGTATTTGCATTACATACAGCAAAACGTGTCTCATCAGAAAGTTGGTTCAATTCTAAGGAGATTACTCTTCAGTAGTTCCTTAGATTAATTTAGTTATATTTTCAGTTTATTATTGTAGCCTTCCAGTATCTGAAGGGGGCCTACAGGAAGGCTGGGGAGGGACTATTTACAAGGTCATGTAATGACAGGATGAGGGGCAATGGGTTTAAACTGGCAGAGGGGAGATTTAGACTGGATGTTAGGAGGAAGTTCTTTGCAGTGAGGGTGGTGAGGCACTGGAACAGGTTGCCCAGGGAGGTTGTGGCTGCTCCCTCCCTGGAGGCATTCAAGGCCAGGTTGGACGAGGCCTTGAGTGACCTGTACTAGTGGGAGGTGTCCCTGCCTATGGCAGGGGGTTAGAACTACATGATCTTTGAGGTCCCTTCCAACCGTACCATTCTATGATTATTTGGAAATAGTGTGGGGAAAAGAAGAACAAAAATATTTTTCTGCTTTTTTTTTGTAATAAGGAGAACCTCTATTGCTTTTTTGTTGTAGCAGTTCTGTTTTCTGCCTATATTGCTTCAGAGCTGATTATGGAGCTCCATAATCAGCTTCTCTTACATAGCAATTTGTAGCTGATGTTGGATTGGTTCTTTGGGATATTTTCTCTTTCTGAATTAGAGGTGGAAGCTGTAAAAGAAGATCACAAACACTTGACTGTTAATGCATCAGGTTGCATAGAGAAGTAATTGAGACCCCATCCCTGGAGATAGTCAAGGTGAAGCATGACAGGGTTCTGGGCAACCTGATCTACTTGAGAATGCCTTTGCTTACTGTGGAGGAGGTTGGGCTGGATGACCTTTGGAGGTCCCTTCCAGTCCACACCATTCTATGATTCTATGTACATGTAACTTACTGATTGTTTGACACTTTTGATTATAACCACTTAAGGTGTCTGGTTTTCTTTTTTTTAAATACTCTTTTCTACGTACAGAATTCTCCTAAATTCTTGCCTGCAGTGTTATGTTATAACAAGGGTTTTTCTAGTCACTCCCCTTTGGAGAAAGTTGTTGTTTTCTGACTGGAGTTTAGTACGTGAGAACTGAGTCTATGTTAACAGCTCTTGTTACTGGTCTGACAGAACTGAATGGCACTTTCTTACACTTGAGAGTGGTCTCCCTAAATCTTGTTACAATTAGATTCGTTTTCTTGCTCAAATTGTAATAGTGTTACACTTCCTAGCTTATTTTGTTTGGATATCTCATTTATCTTCTGTGTTATGAGGCTTTATCAGCCTTGCATACTGGTGTATTTGAAGTTCAGGTATCAATTTAGTATTTTTACTGTTCTGCCTTCACAGGCAATGGAATCTAGTGGGTTTGAGGAGGGGGCGAGTTTGTTCCACGTGAGAATTTGTGTTGGAAGTGATGCTTAAGAGGTGGTCTTCAAGTTGCCCACTCAGAAGCAGAATACTGATCAGCTTGGTTTTGAAAATCATTAACATGGACAATTAGCAGCCTACTCACAAAATTTCTAGGTCATACTGTCCTTGATGATGTTCGTTTTCTTTTTCCTGATGTTCAGCTTGTATCATCTTTGCTGCTTGGAGCCTTTAAGAACGTGGCAAAGAGATTACATTAGACAAGGAGAAGAAGAAAGTTTAGGTGTCCTCCCCCAGCCATTTGTTTTCTTTCTGGAATATCTACAGTTCTTGTAAACATCCCCTGGAGCTTGGGGGGGGGGGAAGTGCGTTGCTCTCTCCTCCTAAAAGGCCTTCTTGAGTCAGTCCATATGTTTTCTCAGTGAGGTATGGCAAACTAGACACAGTAATCCTATAGATGTCTTTCAGTGGAACAGGAGAATTTCTTGGCAGCTCTGCAATCTGTATATACCATGTGTACAAGTATACATAGTGGAATGTGTGCATTTTTGATCAGGAAATTGAATCAGATTTGTCTTCTGACTCAAAGAGCCTCTTTTACTGAATGCTGGGTAGATGATTTTTCTTCATTCCATAAGAGTGCATTTAATTATTTCTTGCTAGGCATAGTAACTTTCAGTTGGTGCTATTCAGTTGCATTCTATTTTTTCATAAGCTGGCATGGAATTTTTGCAGCTGAAATCTCCAAGAATAGTGTAAGTTCTGTTGGAGTGAGATTTTGGGGATGTTTTGTTGAGGCCGTTTTTCAAGTGTCTGAAATAATATATTTGAGCTAACCATTTCTTTACAGGCTCTGTGATGAGATGAGGAGGAGTGCAAGTTGTTTAGTGTAAAGTTTCCTATCGTATGGCTATGTTCAACTATGACCTTGTGCTGTGATTTGCTATCAGCACTTTTCCATACTCTCGCTAGAATGCAGGATACGTGGAGTATACAGATCATTTCACTAGATGAGCTTTGGCTGCAGTGGGGTAGACTCTAATGTACTCTTTAAATTGTGCCAATGTCACTTTTTTGAAACTGGTAGCTGCCAAAAGGAAGCTTGGAATTTGATTTTTATATTCTGTTTGTATAACCTGTCCTGGGTTCTTGAATCCAAGCAAATTACAGATTTTAAATACAATTCAGAAATAAGATTAGAATATGTTACCTGTTGTTATTTTTGAGAAGTATAATGATGTTGATTTCCAGTTAATCTTT
>VWYK01020856.1:323-12914 GCA_013399775.1 Semnornis frantzii | reverse complement strand
CAAGACCTTGTCAATAGTTCCTCCCCAGCCCTCCTGTAGCCCCCTTCAGATACTGGAAGGCTACTCTAAGGTGTTCTGGAAGCCTTCTCTTCTCTAAGCTGCAGAGCCCCAAATCTTGTAGCCTGTCCTTCAGGTCACTGTGGCTTTAGAAGCTGTTTTAGAGTAGGGCATAGGAAATCTTCCAACATAATTTCCTCATGATCTATCTTTAGGGAAAGTTTCTTCTTTGTATCCATCAAGGTAACCATTGTCCTGAGGCACAGGAATGTCTTTCTTTTAATTTCTCTCTGTTACCTAATATAAGTGTGGCCATTTCCATTTTCCAGAAGTGCATAATTATTTTATTTTTTTTTTTCCTTTTCTTTCCCCTAAACTTACCACACTGCCTCAGTGACAAGAATCTCATTTGCAGCAATCTCACCTCACATCCCTCCCTTGCCTCACTGGAGCCTGTTAGCAGCCTGAGTGATGAAGAGAGGCTTCATTCAGTTTTGATGTGCTGATAGCAAGTACAGAGTAAGTTAAAACAGCAGACCTCTAACACACCTACTTGAACATTACTCGTCGTGTTTTTAAGCCAGTTTTGAAGACCCCTTGGTAATTCCTCATGAAGAGTCAGTAGTGACAGCCAGTGGGGCTGAAGTGCAGTGTGAGGGGACCTGCCTCAGCTCTTCCGTGCTCCTGGGTGACAAAACTCTGGCTCCAGGAGTAAAGTCTGCTCAGTGGGGAAAAAAAGGAAAGTGAGGATACGGGAAAAAAAAAAAAAGGTCATAGGATCAAAGGCAAATCAAAACTAAAGCAAGGATTCAAATGCAGGAGAGTGCTTTGGGACTCATTGCTGCTGTGCAATGTCCCTTAGGTAAGAAGGACAGAATGACAAACATTTAATCACATCTCAGACCAGAAGTGGGTCATTATGATCAGTTACTCAGACTCTCATGCTGCTGTTGAGGATGCTATTGCAGCCAGCTTTGCCTCAAGGCATCCCTGGAGAGCTGGCAGATTGAAGGCTGAAGCCCAAGGCCTCTTGGCCAGCACAATGCTTTGAAAACTGGGGAGTGAAGCAGGCAAGAGCTCCCTCCCATCTAGTGGGCAGACCCTGTTGCATGCTTGTTTCTGTGTGAGTATTTCCCCTTTGTCCGCATCCCTGCCCACCATCACCTTCTCAGCCCTCCTTAAACTGCTACCTGCCACCTGCTGCCTGCCTCAGCAAAAAGGCATAAGGAAAGCATTGCCTCCACCTGACTGCAAAGAAACCCCACACCATATTTTTACTTGCTTTGCTTCACTTTGATTTCTCTCATGCACAAATTGAGAAAAGATTTCCAGGTGCTATATTATGTCCTGTCAGCCTACCAAGACCTCGTTAGAGGGGTTTGGGCATTTCCCTTATTGCCTACCAGCCTGGTGCTTCTTTGGCAAGGCTGGTGAGGGGCCTGGAGCACAGCCCTGTGAGGAGAGGCTGAAGGAGCTGGGGGTGCGCAACCTGCAGAAGAGGAGGCTCAGGGCAGATCTCTTTGCTCCCTACAGCTACCTGAAGGGAAGTTGTAGCCAAATGGGGTTGGGCTCTGTTGCCATGCACCTAGGGACAGAACAAGAGGACACAGCCTCAAGCTGTGCCAGGGCAGGTTCAGGCTGGATGTTAGGAAGAAGTTCTTGATAGAGACAGAGAGATTGCCATTGGAATGGGCTTCCCAGGGAGGTGGTGGAGTCCCCGTCCCTGGAGGTGTTTAGGAGGAGGCTGTACGAGGCACTTAGTGCCATGGGTTAGTTAATTAGAAGGGTTAGGTGGTAGCTTGGACTTGATGATCATAGAATCATAGAATCAGTCAGAGTTGGAAGGGACACCCTACCCTAGATCAGGCTGTCTGGAGCCTCATCCAGCCTGGTGTTAAACACCTCCAGGGATGGGGCCTCAACCATCTCCCTGGGCAACCCATTTCAGGCTGTCACCACTCTCATGGTGAAGAACTCAAAGATCTTTTCCAATCTGGTTAGTTCTATGATTCTGTAATTCTACCTGCACTCCTGGAGCAGCATCTACCCTTTACCTGAGGCTGCTGCAGAAAAGACTGAGCATTTCAGTGCCTCCTCAGCTCATTTTCATGTCTCACACCTTCCTCTTAACAACTGCAGTGAAGATTTTTAACGTAGCAACCAGGTTTGGATGCATAGCAATAAGAAATTCTTGCCTTCTATTTTACAACACATGCCAACAGCTGTTTACAAAGCAGTGGTGGAGGAGTGCAGTCCAGTGGGTATGCTGACTATTCATTTATCCAGAGGGATTACACTGTGGTGAGCAGCAGCATTTGGACTTCAATTTAGTATGCATCCAGCCGAATTATGCGATTAGCTGATCCACAATAAACCAGAGCAGAGAACACTTGCAGGGAAGTGGTGCCAGAAAAAAACCACAGGATCCTTATGCAGGTTCTTATAACAGTGTACAGGTCAGTTTTAAATACACTGTTATAGGGATTTGGGCTAACTTACTGGGTATCTGGTACACCCTCTGGGTACATACATCTGTAGCTATATCTATAGAGCTGCAATGATTTCAGGGTCTTTGTATTACCCATTATATATATTATTTCTATATAGCTATATATATCTGTACATAGCTCTATATATCCCTATCTATATATATCTACAAATATATAAAATTTATAAATATATAAAATAATATATTAATATTTATTTATTATCTTTGATATCTTATTGTAATATTTATACAATATATATTATTCTTTATATATAATATTTATATATATATACGTATAAATATATATAAAANATATATATATATTTAATTTTAACTATGGAAGCCTTCAAATGCTGGCACAGGTCAGTGTTCTTCTGTCACTTAAAAGAGGATGTGAGAGTTAAAAGAGAGGCTGTAAAAGAAAACAACCAAAATAAAACAACAAAAATTGTTTTAGAGAAAAAATCTGTCCCAGAAGAAACAACTCAGTGATTTTTAAGAACCAAGTCAAAGAGGTTTGTTGATTGGTGCTAGGAAGTTTTGCAGTTGTGGAGCTGCTCTTGCCTGCTTCTTGCCCCCTCAGGCAGTGCTGCCTCTACTCAGGATCTAAGGGACTGGAACAGGAGCCTCCCTCAAAAAGTGGGAAGGGGAGAGCCCTGAGAGGCATTTTTGTTTCTGGGCATCCCTAGCAAGTGGTGGGTCCTTGGGAAGTGAGCTAATAGGGCAGAGAGCCAAGGCAAGAGATTTTTCATCCCATCCAAAGCTCTCATCTGTGAATTTCAGCCTTTAAACCATGGTGGACTGACTGAGGTCACTGCCACCACCCTGTTCCTCACAAGAAACTGAGCTGGCAACACTATTCTGTGGCCCAACTGTGGACAGGAGCTGAGTTTTGGCACATATTATCTATGAACTTGGATAAAATGAGCTCTTGAGTGTAACAAGCAAGACGCTCTATGCTGATGGATTCTGCTTAACTCACTTGCACCTCCCTCTTGCACACAGGAGTAAGATACTCTCTGTCCCTCCCCATCTAAGAGGGGTTGTGTTGTCGCCTTTCTAGCTTTACTGTTTCGCTTACTCAGAGCCCAGGTAAAACTCAGAAGGAAACGAGCCATTCCTTGTCTTCTTGTTTGACAAGTCATAGAGCATTGGTAACATTAAATGGCAGACTGGAAACAGTGAACAGCCACTAACATGGTGACTGCTGTTCTTCTGTGCTGTGTGGGGCCACAGCTGTATGGGAAAGAGCACCTACAGAGATGACTAGAACCACGCTGCTGCACAGGGCTGAGGAGGCTGACATGTGGCTATAGGCAATGCTTCCAAAATTCACAGACTGGATTAGGTTGAAAGGGACCCTCAAAAGTCATACACTGTAGTGGGCTTTTCTCAATGTGGATTATTACCACTATGTAGCATCAGCATCCAGCTGAGCTGAGTATGCTGCCTTACAGAGTCACAGGTTGCATTGGGTGGGAAGGGACCCTCAAAGGGTATCTTGCCCAACCTCCCTGCACTCAGCAGGGACACCTTCAACTCCAGCAGGCTGCACAGGGCTACATCCAGTCTGATTCTGAATGTCTCCAGCCATGGGGCCTCAAGCACATCCCTGGGCAGCCTGTTCCAGGATTTCACCACTCTTGCTGTACAGAACTTCCTGCTGATGTCCAACCTAATTCTCCCCTGCTCCAGTTTCAAACCACTGTCCCTCACCCTATCACCTCAGGTCCTTCTAAACAGTCCCTCCCCAGCCTTTCTGTAGGTCCTCTTCGGATATTGAAATGCAGCTCTGTGGTGTCTGTGAAGCCTTCTCTTCTCCAGGCTGAACAGCCTCAATTCTTCCATAGCCTGTCTCTGAGCCCTCTGATCATCTTGGTGACCCTCCTCTGGAGGTGCAATGAGAAAGTCCTTGGCCTCACCATGAGGCTGAGTCTATGCAGGAACAATCCCATGTCTGTAGACAAAATACAATTTGGTTAAGCATGTACGCAATAATATGGAAAACCAGTAATTAAAAAAGTTATAAGGCAACTAACGCATTTGCAACTATTGCAATGATAAATAAAGAGTTCAATTATTTTAATTATTAAAAGTGCTTTCCTTTCTCACAGAGAAAAATAAATAAGCAGGACTTCCCTCTGTGTCTTTCAACAGATTTTAGAAAAAAAGGTAGGGTTCCTATGAAAGAAAAAAAAAAAAAAAGTTCCTTACAAATACTTAAGCCTGCCTGGCTTTTAATTTGGAATGTGAATTTCCCTCAGCACAGCTGGAGGTCTGTAATCCACTCTGTACATAACTGCATGTATTTATATGTTCCATATTTTGTTTTCTGGAAAATTTGCAGTAGATGTAAAAAAAAAAAAGATATTTTCATAGGGTTTTTTTTGGTCCACAAACACACAGAAAAAGGGAGAGAGAATGAAACCCTACGAGTTAGGTGGTATTTGAGAGCTGTCTTTTCAAATGCATTTATCTGAATTCAAGCTGTGACTTAATAGCTGTAGCTGCATCAACACTGTATCACTTTACCATAGGAGGAAAATATATGAAACGAGACATAACCTACTAAGGTCACTTCAGGGGCTATCAGTGAGTGGAAAACGAATGCTAATGTTTTCAGATTTAACATGGGTAAGCCAGTCAGAACCAATAGTTTGGGGCTGAATTCTGAAATGCCCTCGGTGAAAGTAATGCAAGGGGGATGGGTCAGCGAGATGGAATTATTAAAAGACAGGGTGGAGCCAAGCCCAGCCATATGGTGAATGCCATAACCAGGGCAGACCTGTCATGGCCAAGCAAGCTGGGAAAGCAGGCGAAAAGAAATTGTCCTGAAAGAACAACATGCATCCCGCCATGAAGAAATGAGGGCAGAGGGCTGTGGGCAACGCGTTGGCCAATGACTGACACTTGCGCTGATGAAAGACAACACTGGAAGTTGAGCCCCGGCTATGCAAAGTTGATTAGGGTGGATGGGACCCTTCATCATGCCTTAAAAAATCATCACAGCTCGAAACACTCACTCTCAATGTGCCTAATAAAACCCCTCGGTCACTCATGCAAGTGGGATGAGTAACTCATCTATCAGCAAAACAACCGCGTGACTGGCGCCAGCAGACAGAGCTCCTCACAGCACACAGCCCCCAAAGTCCTTCCCCACAGTAAAAGATGAGAGGGTCTCCGTCCTGCTGCAGTCCTGACAGAAGTCTGAGTCTCGTTGTAGAGATTCTTTGATTTTCTTTAGTTGTCCTTTTATTTTGTGTGTGTGTGCACATATGTGAGCGTGTATATGTGTGTGTGTGCATGCGTGCGCATGTGTGCGTGTGTGAGCATGTGTCTGAGCATGCATGCATGTCTGCATGCATATGTGAGTGTGTGTGCGCATATGCGCCTGTATATGTGTGCGCATGTGTGTGCATATGTGTGTGTGAGCATGTGTGTCTGTGCATGCGTGTGTGTGTGCGCATGCATATGTGAGTGTGTGCGCGCATGTGTGTGTATATGTGAGAGCATGCATGTGCATATGTGTGTGTGCATGTGTGTGTGTGCGTATGTGTGCATATGTGTGTGTGTGTGCATATGTGTTGTGTCTGTGCACGTGGGTGGATATGTGTGCACATGTGTGTTCATGTGTGTGTCTCTGTGTGTGTGTATGTGGGTGCATATGTGTGCATGTGTGTGTGTGCACATGTGTGTATGTGTGAATGTGTGTGTGTACGTGCACACACATGTATGTGTGCACGTGTGTGCACATATGTGCATGTGTGTGCACACATGTGTGCATGTGTGTGCACGGACATACGAGTGTATGTGTATGCATGTGTGCATATGTGTGTGTGCATGGATGCATGTGTGTGTTCATGTGTGCGTCTGTGTGTGTGTCCATACATGTGTGTGTGTCCGCACACATTTATGTGTATGTGCTAATTCATATACCACAATGCAAAACCATCTTTGCATTTTGGTAAGCATTGCAGTCAAGAGAATCATCAATTAGATATCTAATTAGCTGTCGACATCAGGGTTCGATCCTCAACTCCTTTTATTAGTTGAATGAATCTGATGGGTTAATGGACCTGACAGCATTGACTTCAAGTGATTTCAGAACCGAGTTCTAATACAGCAAAAAGTTGTTACAGAATTACAGCATGGTAGGGGTTGGAAGGGACCTCTAGAGATCATCCAGTCCAACCCCTCTGCCACAGTAGGATCATGAAGGGCAGGTCACACAGGAACACATCCAAGCAGGTTTTGAATGTCTCAAGAGAAGGAGACTCCACAACTCTTATTCCGCATGTTCCATGTAAAATCACTTTGGGATTTATTAAATCTCTGTGCTGGTTTATTTTTTTCCTGCTATTCTTTTAAGAACAGTCAACTTCTACACCTTCACAGAAGAACATTAGGCGTTGGAAGTGACCCTGAAAGATCATCAAGTCCAACCCTTCTGGTCAGAGCAGGATTCCCTGGGGCAGGTCACACGGTGATGCATCCAGGCAGGTTTCGATTGTCTCCAGAGAAGGAGACTCCACAGCCTCTTTGGGCAGCCCGCTCTGGTGCTCTGTCACCCTTACCATAAAGAAGTGTCTCCTTGTGTTGAGGTGGAACCTTCTGTGTTCCAGCTTCTACCTGATGTTGCTCGTCCCATCATTGGGTGCCATCAAAAAGAGACCAACAACTTCAACCTGACACCCACCCCTCAGATATTTAGAGACATTGATAAAATTCACTCTCAGCCTTCTCTTCTCCAGATTAAACAGCCCCAGGGATCTCAGTCTTTCTTCACAGGAGAGATGTTCAAGATGTTCAATTCAACATCTTGTGAATTCGAGCATCCGAATTATCCTTGTAGTGCTCTCTGTTGGACTCACTTTGACAAGTCCCTGTCTCTCCTGAACTAGGGAGTCCAAAACTGGAGGCAGTATTCCAGGCGTGGTCTCACCAGGGCAGAGCAAAGGGGCAGAAGAACTTCTCTAGCCCTGCTGGCCACACTTTTCTTGGTGCCTCCCGCGATGCCCTCGGCCCTCTTGGCCACAAGGACACTGAGCTTTCCCATGGCGAACTTGCTGTCCACCAGCACTCCAAGATCTTTCTCCATGGGGCTCCTAGGCACAGTTTGGCTGTACAGATGATGGAATAGCATGGTTAGAAACAGTCCTTGTCATTATTTTGTTTCCTGGTGTGGATGTCATTAGTTTGACCTCAGATTGAACTGTGAATAAGGTCCAGTTTAAAAAAAAAAACAACAAACCAACAAAACTTAGAAGAAAGCATTCTCTTTAATTCTGATTTTGTTTTGTGTGTGTGTAGCCTTATGTCTTTGTGCATTGTTTGCCACTTTGTCAACAGTCGCTCATACAAGTTTTTGGGTTGTTTTTTTTTGTTTGTTTGCTTGTGTTGTTCTGGTGGTTTTTTTTTTTGGTTTTTTTTTCCCCCCAAATATGTAAACTTTGAGATGTTCTTTTGTCCAAATTGAAATAATATTCACTCGTCCATTATTTTGGCTTGAATTCTTACCAACTTGATGACTATACCAGAGTTTTGCTCTAAAAAATCAGTTTTTCTAGGGAAAAAAAAAAAAAAATGCCCTTTTTCAGTTGGGCAGCCTAAAAAAAAAAAAAAATAGAATAAGAAAGATTACATCTCTGTTAGGTTTTAGTTTTTCTAATCCACCCTCTACAGCTCAACATCTGCAAGCCTCCAGAGGAAGTTGTCTATATCTCAGACAAGCATGGAGAAGTGAAGGAATTTTCTAAGAAGCCAGATAAAATTTCATGGCAGTGCTTTGCTACCTTCTGAACATTGAGGAGTTGTGGTGTTCCGCTTCTCGTTATGCATGCCCACAAGAGAAATATTAAACTAGACTTTTCTTTGACTGTTGCCTTCATTTTCTCCTTCTCCTGTACATACTTATAAAATAAAGATCAAACTTCCTCCAATCCTTTTTATCTGCTTTGAAGTCTACAGAAAACTTTTTCGGAAAGTTTATTTTCATCTCTGTGAATTTATTCTCCGCTGCTTCTAGCTTGTCAAATACAGATCGTGCTGTTCAAGGAACAGTTAAAAGAAAGAAAGAAAAAGAAAAAAAAACCAAAACAACTCATCTTTGAATCTACATGGGTGGACAATCCCTCTCACCATTCACAAAAGCCTTCAAAAACATGAAGTCATGATATACTCTTTTCCTATTCCAATTTCTTTTGGACTAGTTCTGAGGCATGCCCTCTAGATTCCAAGGAGGGGTGGAAGAGAGTCTTTTTTTTCCTCTCTTTCCTCAGCAAATGGCTTTGAGTACGTAAAAGAAGCAAATCCTACAGCTTTGGACATCTCTTTTAGCCTCCTTTCCCCGTTCCTTCCTCAGAACCTGATTTTTGGCTGAAGAATTGTAAGGGAAGGCAATATTGGCATTTTAGAAGGATAAATAAAAATATTCAAGGCAGAGGTATTTGGCAGATAGAGATAATCCTTCTGCTTAGGAGAGTGCAGAGGCTGTCAGACTAGAGTCCCTTGGGTTAGCTAAGAGAAGCCTGGATTTCTTATTTTGCCTGGAGAAGCACAGAAAGCTGCCATCCCTGCAGAAGATATGACCCTTTTCCAGTGATGCACATCATGGGAGGGCACTCCTCAGGCAATGCCTTACTGAGTCTAAGAAGAAATCTCTAATTAGAAGCTATGCCTGCACCTCCTGGCCTCGGAGGGCTTGCCCCACCTGCAACTGAGCCCTCCTGCCCCAGGCATAGCAGTGCAGCCCCCATCCAGCTCTTCTTCTCTTCCAAATTGCCCTGTGAGATAGGTCTGTGTCCTGCCAATGAGATTCAGCTCTGTCCCTGTGGCTGCTGCAGCAAATCCTCCTCCTCATTTTTACCTACACATCTACCTTTGCTTGCATCTTTTCCCAAGCACCTGAACCCAGCTCTCCCTGTACAACATGATGTTTCTCACTCCATCCCCTGTGACCTGTTGGTAGCCTGAAATAAACAATCAAGCCATCTTCCCAGCTCTTTATTGCTGCTGGGCCCTTAAAGAAAACTCACAATGTGGGTAACCACAACCAAAGAGTCTGAGGCCCTGGGAGTCAGGCTCTTCTCCCAGGCAGCTTGTGCCAAGATGAGAGGGCATGGCCTGAAGCTGCACCAGAGGAGGGTTAGGTTGGATGTTAGGAAGCAATCCATCATGGAAAGAGTGATTAGACACTGGAATGGATTGCCCAGGAAGGTGGTGGAGTTGCCGCCCCAGGGGGTGTTGAAGGAAAGATTGGATGTGGCACTTAGTGCCATGATCTAGTTGATGTGGTGGTGGTGGTTAGGTCACAGGCAGGATTTGATGATCTCAGAGGCATATTCCAGCCTCAGTTATTCTGTGATCCTGTGATTCTGTGATGGTCCTGCTGGAAACATGGGAGGTGTGATGTATTTTTAGTGAAACTGTAGGGGGGAAGCTTGTGTGGAATCAAAAGCAACTCGAGGAGCAATGCAGATCTCTGATGACCTTCACTCAGCTTGCAAAGGTACTTTTTTCCTTCTGCAGTTCACATATTCACGGATTGCATTGGGTGGGAAGGGACCCTCAAAGGGCATCTTGGCCAACTCCCCTGAAGTCAGCAGGGACATCTCCAACAAGAGCTGGCTGCAGAGGATCACGTTGAGTCTGATCTTGAATGTCTTCAGGGACAGGGTGCCAATCACATCCCTGGGCAGCCTATTTGACTCCCACCATCCTCCTAAGATCCAACCTAACTCTACTGTCCCTCAGCTTCAAACTATTCTTCCTTGTGCTGTCTCTAGACTTCCTTATTGAAAAGTCCTTCTGCAGCCTTCCTGTAGGATCACTTCAGCTATTGGAAGGCTGCTCTAAGGTCCTCCTGGACTCTTCCCTTCTCCAGGCTGAACAACCCCAGCTTCTCAGCCTATCCTCATAGCAGAGGTGCTCCTTCCTTTGAATCATCCTCATGGCCTCCACTGGACTTGTTCCAACAGCTGTGTCCTTCTTATGACAGGGACACCAGAACTGGACAGTGTTCAAGGAGAGGTCTATTCAGAGTCAAAGGGCAGAGTGCCCTCTTTTGCCCTGCTAGTCACACTGCTTAAGTGACAGGTCTTATGGGGCGAAGAATCTAGCTCAGGGATCTGAAAAGGCTTTCTATGGCTGTTTCAAACAGGAGTTAAAAAATCAAAAGCCTGCAGCAATAAACTGCTCAGCGCAAGATTTCAGTTCTGAACCTTGCAGCTATTACATTTCAATTTGGTGCAGTAAAAGATT
Source organism: Semnornis frantzii (assembly GCA_013399775.1). Classification (NCBI taxonomy): domain Eukaryota; kingdom Metazoa; phylum Chordata; class Aves; order Piciformes; family Ramphastidae; genus Semnornis; species Semnornis frantzii. Next base: position 2,170 of record VWYK01020856.1, on the reverse strand, counting down.
TTACTGATCCTAAAGTAGCAAACAGCAAGAAGGAAATGTCTTCCCTCCCCCCTGTCTCCCTTTAAAGCAGGTGGTTATTGTTTTAAATTATTTGGGATCTAAACTTGGCCAGCATCCAAGATATGTCATGGAGCTTAGGTCCACAGCTCCAGAGTGAAAAGCACACACCCAAATATTTGATCAGAGCATATTTTCCCAGCCTCACTGACAAAGAGATGTTCAGAGATGACAGCAGAGATTACAGTTTTCTTTCAAAAATCAAAGAGGGTTGCTTTTGATGGCTTTGTGGTTTGTTTTTTTTTTTTTTTTCTTTGCTTTGGGGTTTTGTTGTGGGTTTTTGCTCATGTTTTTATGGTGTTGTTTTTTTTTTTTTCCTGTTGTTTTCTTTTGAATTAAAACATATTCACTCAGAGATGTCCAATATGTCTCTGGCAAATGGAAAGGTTCCTCAGGGATCTAAAATAAGAATAAAACAAGAGAAGGAATGGGCAACTCACAGCAGTGCACAGGCACTGCCTGTTGTACTGTTTTACTCCTGTGTGTTTGATTGCCTGAATGAGTTTTCCATCTTGTTTCCATCTATGTTATTGTTTATCAAAGACCAGTCAACAAGAAAGGAGGTTAGAGGGGAGGAAGAAAGAAAAAGAGAGAAGGAGAGGAGGAGAAATCTTATGCACATGCGAGGCCAAGGGATATTGCTTTTCAAGGTTCATGCACTGTTATCTTTAATTTTTATGGTATTTAAAAAGAGTTAAAATGCAAGGATTGGTGATTTCAGAGAAAATAGAGTGCCCAGAATTAGCTAAGGCAATGGCCCCCAAGGCTTTTCCAGAGCAGTGAACCACCTTTAGCCCTCAGCTGCCATGTGCCCTTTGAGGAACTTAGTAGGGCATGTTTCAAAGCAAGGCCCAGAGCAACTGTGCAAATTGCACTTTGCTGAAAACTTCCTCCTGGCTAATCAGAAAAACTACAAGGGGAACAGCACCACGGAATGCTTGGATGTAGTGCAAGTTTGTGCATTTTTCTGTTCATTATCGTCTAGAGTTCATTTGTGGCTACTTATCTGAGGCCTTTGGGCCACTGCAGAGCCATGGGCTACAGTTTGTGGACCACTGAGCTATGGAACCAGCGCTCATTAAAGAACACCTGCCAGGGATTATTCATCCTTCAGGGTAACTTCCATACATTAAGAGTCCTGTTGGTAGGAAAATCTGAAATATGAAATTTAAACAGGTCTGGATTGCTGGGAGGTCATTTGCTGTGGTGCTTCAGGCTGATGATGTTAAGAAAGTTCTTTTGTGCTTTATTATGGCTTCACTCAGAGTCTGGAAAGCTGGTTCTTTTCCTCAATCTCTTTCTGAAACTAATCCTCCCAAGACTTTATCCACCTTGTAGAAGGGGCAAAATTAGTTTTGGTGATTTTTTTTTCAAAGCTTGATAGGAGAAATGGACACAACTGCAAAACTTGGTTGTGCTTTTTTACATATATATTTTATATATATATATACACATACACACACCCCTATGGGTTTTGTATACTTTCTGGTTTTAGATACCTACTGATCTTGTATACCTGCTGATTTTACTGGCAGGTATTTCAGGTATGTTTGTTTGCTTACCCAAAATCAGAGTTATTTAGCTGTGTGTTCAACAACCACCAACTGAATGTCTAATATGACAAATGAGAAGATGCTAAAACCCCTGCTGGTCCTTGTAACTGCATGAGATTAGGGTATTTCTTCTATCTGGCAGTTATCAAGTATAACATTATCATAGGATCGCAGTATTGTCAGGGTTGGAAGGGATCTCAAGGCTCATCCTGTTCCAGTCCCTCTGCAGGGACACCT
>VWYK01020855.1:0-11520 GCA_013399775.1 Semnornis frantzii | reverse complement strand
CTCCCTCCCTGGAGGTGTTCAAGGCCAGGTTGGAGGAGGCCTTGAGTGATCTGTACTAGTGGGAGGTGTCCCTGCCTATGGCAGGGGGTTGGAACTGGATGATCCTTGAGGTCCCTTCCAACCTTACTATTCTATGATTCTATGATTCTATACCTGTGTGGGGATGAACCATCTGTTGTAGGCAGATTAACTGAGGATGAAGCATTGCTGGACATGTCACCTTTCAGAAAACTAGCCCCTGGCACCATTAGGAATGTACTTGGAAGCCTAACCTGAGAGTCTAAAAACTCCTGTGTTGCCCTGTAGTTTCACAGTGATAAGTCTGTCTCATTCAGTGAAATGCCTAAGCACCTGCTTAACTTTAATTCAAAGTTCATGGTCTGCCTCATGCTTATCTAGAGCCTGTTTCCTGGGGGAGATAACTAATAGGTGTTATGTATGCAAATATATTTAAATGTCTTTTTATTTGAAAAAAATCAATCCTTCAAAAGCCAGAAAGCCAGGATTTTCCAGAAATGAGGTAGCCCCTTGGGCTTACTCACTCTGATATGGTTTTTAATCAACTGATCACACTGAATGTCTCCTATGAGATCTCTGCCTCATTCAGCATACAGCATGGATGAGGTTCCCTTAAAAGGCAATTGCTAAATTTTTCGGTAATGTTCCTGCTCTTCACACTTCACATTATTTTTCCCAAGTTAAAATATGCACAAATCACAAAAAACCTTTTCTATGTCATGTCAATAACATGATGGAAAGCTGGCTGAGCTAATCTTTCAGCTTGATGCTGCTCAACTGTCATACTATTCCTTCTCTCTTCCCATCCCCAGCACAACTGTAGGGCAGAATCTGGGCGGAAAAGACAACCAGGAAAAGCAGCCCACATTTCTTTGGAAGATGCACCTCTAAAAGAGGTACATCAAGAACTGAAAAACACTATTCCTGCAGAAGGGATAGGGAAAAGATAGATGGGAAGCTGAATCTCAAAGAGATCTAGTGAACCAGGAGTTCACTGGAACCTGTCAGTAGAACTATGGAGTGAAAAAGTCCAGTGTACTCCTCAGATTTTGAAGAATTACTTGGAAAGTCAGAGAAACAAAGGTCTTGTAATGACAGGATGAGGGGCAATGGGTTTAAACTGGCAGAGGGGAGAACTGGATGTTAGGAGGAAGTTCTTTACAGTGAGGGTGGTGAGACACTGGCACAGGTTGCCCAGGGAGGTTGTGGCTGCTCCCTCCCTGGAGGTGTTCAAGGCCAGGTTGGAGGAGGCCTTGAGTGATCTGTACTAGTGGGAGGTGTCCCTGCCTATGGCAGGGGTTTGGAACTAGATGAACCTTGAGATCCATTCCAACCTTACCATTCTATGAAATCTCCCCTGCTAGTTGTAGCTGACTATGTCCATCAGCTGAATATCTATTTCCAGCTGACTATGTCAGTCAACTGAATCCTTATTTCCAAAAAAAGACATTGCAGGAGAGCAAGCAAAAAACAGACCCACAAAATAATTCAAGAAACATGAAAATAAAATTACAAAATACTTTAAAAAATATTTCTAATGGGCTTAGCAGAAACAAGATTGAGAAACTGTTCCATTGTAGCATAAAGATCTCTTCCTAGAGATACATGGAATCGTTATGTTGATTATTCTGTGAAGAGACATATGGGACTTTATTGTCAAACTCTCTGCAGTAATAGGATTGATCCATGGGATCAGGTGTGCTGTAGTGTTCCTAGGGACAAAACCCCCTTCACTCTAGAGTAGAAATGCATAAGAAAAACAGAGGTTGAAAGCCAGATAAATCCAATCTTGGAACAGGGCACACCATTGGAACCGTGAAGGTAACAAACTGGAAGCCCCTCTGCAAGGTATGTTTAAATCACTCAAAACTCAAGAAATATCTTAACAGTGACATGAAAAGGCTGCTGATATATAGGAGACTGGACATGATGATTCTGATTTTATTCTTGTCTTGGAATGGGGAAATAGGAAGGCTTTAAGGAGAACTGCAGAAAAGGGGATCTTACCCTGCTTTTCAGGGCAAATTCTAATTCAGGCTTTGCATCTTAAATCTTAACCTTCACACTCAACCATTGTGATTGGAGAAGCTGTTGGTTTGGGTGTATTTTTCATTGTAAAGCAGATTCTTTCTCAGGCTGAGTAGCACCTTTCACCAGCAGTGCTCAGGCTGAGACTAAACGTCCTACTTGTAGACTAAGTACTTAATACAAGAATGGCTGTGGCAGAATCTGGCTGCAGCACTGCTCTTGTGTTGAGGAGCACTTTAGTCACCATCAGCTCTTGTTTGTTTTCATCAGAGAATCACTTACAGAATCAAGAAGTTCTTCATGCAAGCATGTAAGGTCTAGGAAAACATATTATGTAAAATGTGTCTTAAATTATGCTCAAAGGAGTCATTTTATCTATGCAGGTTCTTAACTAGTTAGGTAAGTGCTGAGGTTTAGTGTTTATCCTCCATGCCTTCTTCCTGTTTGGGGGCAGCAGACCAAACTCAGTAGCACAGAGCAGGAAAATCTCCTCTGGCACCTGCTCAGTTTCACTGAATTATTTGTGAGATGCCAGTGTAAAAGCATTGCTTTGCTTTCCAAATTGCAGTTGCGGGATTCCCACCTTCTTCTGCAGGGTATTTCTGATTGTTTAACTCCTTTTTGAAAGTAAAACAAACCTTTTGGATTTCCTCACAGAACATGGGTTCTTCTGCACAGCCACTCCTTGCAAAGAGGCTGCCTACCTGAAAATCAAGGGAGAAGCACAGCTGTAGGAGGGAAAAGAAGTGTAGTTTAAGTCCATGCCTCAAATGCTAGCTGAGAATGTACCATTTCCCAAAGCAAGTATCTTTCTGGGAGACCCTCTGGATGCATTCTCACCTCACATGTAGGCTGAAAACCATGGTGGGAGCAGCTCTGACAGTGAGACCTGCAGGGTTGAAAAAGCACAGATAAGCTGAGGGCATCTTTAGGCATGTTAGAATTCCACAAATCACTTTGCAGAAGCAAGATCTGGCCCTTTACAATCTGCTGGAACTGACACAGTCAAGGATGGGAGACATAGTCTTCCTCTAGAAGCATTTGTGCTGAGACCTCCGGATTTTGAGGGGGCCAGTCTACAATCTGGGGAAAAGAGCTGATAGCCATTTTTGCAGAGGTTGAACTGAGCAGTCAATCAACATGATTCCCATTGGATCATGCAGCTGAGTAGTCTGTAATCCCAGCAATAACAGCCAATTGCTGTTAATCTGCAGAGAGATGAGTGAGAACATAGGATTTCACATGACATGAGCATGGAAACTGTCCATTGAGATAGATAAGTATGGACAGTGAAAGCAAAGGCTATAGCTACAGGACAATACTAGAAAACACTTCCTGTAGGCACCAGTAATCTGTGAGGTTTAGAATGGATATTAAGAAAAATAAAAATCACAGAAAGAGTGGTCAGGCATTGGAATGGGTTGCCCAGGAAGGTGGTTGCATCACCACCCCTGGATGCGTTTAAAAGTCATTTGGATGTGGTGCTTGGGGATAGGGTCAGCCTTGTAGAGTAAGGTTATTGCTTGGGCTTTGTGATCCTGAGGATCTTCTCCAACCTGAATGTTTCTGTGACTCTGTGATTCTGACAGGTGCCTTGATAGAGGGAAGTCGGCATAGAAAGAGCTATCTTATCCCTGCTGGAACATGCTCCCAGGTAAACAGAGTGTTTACTCAAACCAGAGATGTAACAGAGAACTGAAGGGAATTTCCAGCCTAGTACAGGAGGTATTGCTCAAATTGCTCAGGCTAAACATTTCTCTAACTTATAATCCTAACATAAGCTTCTGCACATCAGCAGGCAGACAAGCCATTGAGACACTGCACCACATCAGCACAACTACCATTCGGTCAGTCTGTGGTGGCTAGCACTCATAAGAGGAGGATCTACTAAGTGTGAGCTAATATACAAAGATATAATTACTCAGATAATTGAATATGAGGTTACACATACTTCTGAAACTTTTTTACATGATGAGGTGAGAATCATCAGAGACTTAGAAGAGCCAACTTTTGTGAAGTTGCTGAGTATGTTATGGCACAGCTGGGCCACCAGAAGTAGATGTAGAAACCATTGGCATGCCAGAGACTACAACACAGGTTGTACAAGCCTGAATAAAACAAATCATATGATAAGAGTGTCCTGATTCAAGACACTACAGAGATGGTCTGCCACTTGCTAGGCAAGGAAGCATGTAAGATAGATTTTGCCTAAGCAGGCTCAGCATTTTATCCTTCTCAGTGTTACACTGAGAAGGATAATAAACTTTATAAAGTGAATGAAGACTTTAAATGAGGAGACAGAAGCATAGCTGAGGGAAGCTAAGGGATGGGTAGGTAAATATCTCATTAACCATGAGCATTAAGTTGCTCGAATTGAAATGAGAACCCTCATCAAGTAAAATTGACAGTTTTAATAACTCATAAAAACCCAGTATGATGCTGGGAGGAGGCCAGATTTCTTTGTAATTGCAGGTGGTCACAGGAGATGACTACACCACCGCAGGGGGCATGTCAAATGAGAAACTGGAGGCATGACGCATTGCTCAGATTACTCACCCCATCGTAAAACTAGTCAGGGCCAAACAAGAACTCCCACACTATCTGCCTTGGTAGTGACAAGCAAGATCGACACAGCAATGGCTAAGACTCTCACAGCTAAGTGGAAACCTAGAGGAAGGACTTGCCCCCAGAATATCCCAAATCAGAGATTTGTGAGCTGCTAGACCAGGATTCTCTCAAACAAACACACAAAAACAAACACACACAAACTCTGCTGCTACATGACCTGATTGCCTCAGGGAAAAAAAAAAAACTAGCAAAGCAGATTTGTGTCCACCTATCAAAAGACAAAATGCAGCAATGACTTAGTAAAACACCTGCAGTTACCAGACTTGTTTCTAAATTCAGTCTGGCCAGACAAGGTTATTCTGCTGTTTTAGAGTTAATGTGAGATGAAGAGAAGGATCATCACACCAGTAAAGGACACTAATGGGGCCAAGATTTTGACTCTTTTGGACATAATTCAGCAACAAGGTGTCTGGTCGTGTAGCCCTTTGCAGAAGGCTACTCTCCCTTAGCAAGTGTTGAAGCCTCTGAAAAAGCCTGCAGGTTGCTCAACTACCTCAAGGCCAATCTGCTTAATATTTTTCCCCTGCTTTTTCCAAACTTTCATTTTCCTGTTTATTCTTCCTTTTTTGCACTTTTCTGTTCCATCAAAAAACACTCATACCCATTGATGTGGTGAGTTCTATTTTAAGTGTGTGCACTGGTGAGTTGTTTATAAAAAACCCAAACCAAACCAAACCAAACCCAAAACCAAAAAAAAAACCCAAATAAAGAGTAAAAATAAATAAGAGATTATGACTGATGTACAAATATTGTACGAATATACATGTTCTTTACACAGGCTATGTAAGGAAGTTTTCTCATAATTCTCACCTGAAATCAGGATGAAATTTCCCCTGACTGAACTGTATCAACTGGACCCTGTACAAACTTCCTAATGTAAGAAGCTGATGAATATCCTTATAGGTCTGCCTTCCTAAAATGCCTGAGCAGCGAGCATACAAGCACTCATACACATGTAGGCAGAGCACCTTTGGCATGCACTACTCAACTGTCATTCCATTTAACAACGTGGAGAAAAACCTGCAGATGGACACTAGCATGTGAGCAGCATCCAGCAAACACCAGCACCTTTCCAAGGGCTGCAACCTCTCGCTGGCTATTTGTCAGTGCTTTGACTGAAAGTCAGCCCCACATCTAGAAAGTAGAGACCTCATGCTAATTCTGAAAGATGCTTCCCAAGAATCCTGGAGAACAGAAGGCTCCGGGGACACCTAATTGCCACCTTCCGGTACCTGAAGAGGGCCTGCATGAAGGCTGGACAGGGGCTGTTTACAAAGGCATGTAGTGATAGGATGAGGGACAGCGGTCTAGAATTAGAGTAGATTTAGATTAGTTGTTAGGAACAAGTGATCGAGCACTGAAACAGGATGCCCAGAGAGGTGGTTGAGGCCCCATCCCTGGAGATATTAAAAATGAGGCTTGACAGGGCTCTGGGCAACCTGATCTAGGTGAGGATGTTCCTGCTCACTGCAAGGGGCTTGGACTAGATCATCTTCAGAAGTCCCTTCCAAGCCGGATGATTCTATGATTCTATAAGGAAATCAGTGCTGATTACACTTAAAATGGTCAATTACGAGCTCTGTACACGTATTATTATGTCGTAGTGCAGTATAAAGGCAAAGGTAGGTGTCTTTCCTTGTGAATTCAAAGGTATTGCGGTACTGCAGCGCTCCTTCGCTGTGTGCCTGATCCCCTAGAGGGCACTGTGACCTAAAAATACACCGACCCGGCCCGGCAGGGAGGGCTCCTCTGAGTCTGGTTGCACAGAGCCAGGTCGCCTTGCCTCCTCTCTCGCACAAATTGGCACAAAGGGGCAAGAAGTAGCGGGATGATTCTAGTTTCCAAACTACACGAGAAAATTAATATAGTAAAATTAGCAGTATCAGCCTATCTTCCTTTCTTTAGCTCATATAATACCTGTGTTTCATTTTGCAAACTGTCAGAACCAAGTATGTGTTGTACTTGAACATTCCCTGAGGTGGTTTCCTAAGGTGAGGTTTAAGGCTTCAGTTTTGGATAATCTCAGTTCCCTGAACTAGCCTTAAAATTTTGCTTGCCTCCTGGGGAATTAAATTTTCCTGATCCAGGAGAATTAAATGAACTGTGTGCAGTTCTGGAACCCCCAGCACAAGAAGGACATGGAACTGTTGGAGCAGGTCCAGAAGAGATCACGAAGATAATGAGAGGGCTGCAGCAACTCTGCTATGAGGACAGGCTGAGAGAGTTGGGGCTCTGCAGCCTGGAGAAGAGAAGGCTTCCAGGAGACCTTACAGTAGCCTTCCAGTATCTGAAGGGAGCCTACAGGAAGGCTGGGGAGGGACTATTGACAAGGTCTTGCAATGACAGGACAAGGGGCAATGGGTTTGAACTGGCAGAGAGGAGATTGAAACTGGATGTTAGGAGGAAGTTGTTTGCAGTGAGGATGGTGAGACACTGGCACAGGTTGCCCAGGGAGGTTGTGGCTGCTCTCTCCCTGGAGGTGTTCAAGGCAAGGTTGGAGAAGGCCTTGAGTGACCTGTACTAGTGACCTGCCTATGGTAGGGGGTTGGAACCAGGTGATCTTTGAGGTCCTTTCCAACCTTACCATTCTATGATTCTAAGTTAGGTACTCAAGCTCAAGTGCAGTCAGGCACTGCCAGGGCTTGGTGCCCTGAGGCAGCCCAAATGCTCACCAAACTGCTACAATGCCCAGTCCTCTAGGCACTTTCAGAGTCTATATGAGGGAGCAGTGTATGCTTCCATCAAAATGAGGTAGCTTCTGTTCCATATATAACATTATATCATACAGTATATGAGGGTCTCAAAAATGCCTTTACTTTGTAAGCACGATCCTTCTGTTCGAAAGCAATGAAAGCAGTGAAGGCCAAGTTTAAATCACCTTTTGTGCCTAGGTCCTCGTCCAGAGCTCTGCTTTCTAGTTTTAGGAAACTAAGCTCTGACTTTCTAAATTGCCTGAGCAGTGAGCATGCAAGCACTCATACACAAGCAGGCAGAGCATCTTTGGCATGCACTACTCAACTGTCATTTTATTTAACAATGTGGAGGAAAAGCTCCAGATGGACACTAGCATGTGAGCAGCATCCAGCAAACACCAGTATCTTTCCAAGGGCTGCAACCTCTCACTGGCTATTTGTCAGTGTTTTGACTGAAAATTGGTCTTCAAGGGCAGAAGGCAAATCTCCTGAAGAGATGATACTTGGCCTCTTCAAGAAATTGTAGAAACTGAAGTCAGAGGACTAATAACAGTCACTAATTTCTTGAGCAGTAGATCCCATTCAGTTAACAGGCTCCATAGGACTAATAGTTGGTCATTGGAAATCCTTTAATTGAAAGCTTTTCCAACTGGCTGAAAATAAACTGGAGAAAGAAGGATAGTGGTCCCGGATGGCTCGTTTTGAAATAAAATTGATGGAAAAGGGGACAAAGAAGTCTCCTAACAGAAAAGTGTGATGTAGATGTGCACATTTCTACACTGGTGTCATTGCAGGGAGGGATTTTTGGTTTGTTTTGTTCCGGTCCCAGATTTGCTTAAAGATGATTATGCAGATTCTCTCAATGGGGAAGGAAAAAAAACCAGGATGTCTGTGGGTAAATGAATTAATAAAAAAGCAATCCAAGGTTTATTTGTATTCAACAGTTCTGAGCTACTTTACTCACTGCCCTAAATCTGACAACGAAGTATGTTCTGAGACCAGTTATAATACTGCATACAGAAACACCCTAATATCATGGCTATTAGGTTCCTGAAATACTCTTTTCATGAGAGAAAAAAAAACAAAACCCAACATTCCTGAAGAGGTAGCTGACAAGTAAGTGTGACTGTAAGATGTGATGACACGTTTTAGGTTAACTAGTTTACATTTCTTTTGAAGTGAATTTCCTAGCGACAATGTTTGCACTATTCACCTGCCTCATCAAGGCCTGTTTAGAATACAGTGCTTAATACAGTTTTTAACCCATTATAAAGCCAGGCACAGATAATTTAAAATGATCATAACAACTAACAAACACGTAATCAAGGAGCTCTTAAAATGTATTAAAATTCAGGTCTCTCTCTATTAGCAAAACCGCTTCATTAACATATTAAGACAATGTTCATTTGATAATTAGCTTCTGTTTTCTTTGCATCCTGGCAGTTAAATCATCCCTGTGAAGCCAGAAGGAAAAAGTTCATGCTTCTACAAGGTCTCTTTGGTGAAGCCTCGATGGTCCTCTCAACATTTTTAATCCATTTCTGTATTTTCTTCTTCTTGTGTTCTCTATCTGAAACATTGAAAATTAAAGCCCACTTCCACGGTGAGTGTGGGGGTTTACAGATCTCAAGGCTTAGAACAAGGAAAATGATGACTGCCTTTTCTTCCTTTGGACTTATGCTACTGTCATAACATGGGGCTCAAGGGAAAGACCTCAAGAATTCATTTGTAGCATGCTTGTGTCCCATGTGGAACTCAAAGCCTGGCAGGGACAAAAATTAATGGGTCAAAGTTCACATACTGAGAGTAAAATCATTCTTCTCCATACTTTCCCTAATCATTAGTTTTTAATTCCAAACAGTGTTTTGCAAGGACAAATAAATTAATATATAAGGTTGTTATTTAAAGTAGTTTGTTGGTTTGGGTTTATTTTTTTTTTAGTATTTCAATCCCAAGACTGATGCATTTGATTGCAGACTTTTCCTGACTCCTAATGCTGTCTGCATCTGCTGAGACACCTCTGAGCTGCATATGCAATGTCCCATATGTGCAGTCTGTTCCCACCACAACAACAGCAGTGGGAAGTAGTTTACTTATGATGCAGGAAGAAAAGTGCATGGATTCTTTACATGGCATTACTCCAGTTCATGCCTTAAGTGTACATCCCCAGCCACCTTCATATCACCAGCCATGTCCAGAGACAGCTTCTCATCCTCTTTCACCTATTTGCAATACATTGGAAGCCTGGCATTACAGAATATCCAGGCTACATCAAGTGGTTATAACTTTCTCTGACATATATACAATTAGAATACATTCTGAAAGTCATTAACTACACGTTCTACTCTTTAAAAGAGCAGATATTGAGTGCTTCCAATATAAGTAGTATGGTGGCAGAACTCTTCAGGAGAGTCTTGCAAGAGATAGTGACTGGATTAAACACCAGATGAAAGCTGGTGTAGATGGACATGAAATGATGCACACAAAAAAATAAAATAGATTTCCTATGATGGCTCCACATGTCATATTGTAGGATCAGAGATGACTATTCAGAAATGAAAGGTTATAGCAGGCAGTCATATGGAAATGTCACCGCAATGCTTATCAATGGAAACAATGTTTAAAATGTCAAGGAAAGGAAGAGACAACAAAAGAGAAAACATAATACTATTATACAAATTCATTGCACATCTGAACACTGTTTAGAGTTCTGGTTGCCCTTCTCAGAGAGAACATAGTAGAATAGTGCAAGTCTCAGAGGGAGTTTGCACAGGTATGAAATTTTTTTCCCTACAAGGGGAGGTATCTTCAGCCTGAAATGAAATAACAGGAAAACCACACTAGAGGTGTAGAGTCCTGAATGCAAAGTAGAGGACAAACAGAATTATGACTGTCCTCCCTCAGTACAAGAGCAAAGGGGTTCCCCATGATATTGGCAGGTGTCAGGCTGTAAACAAGCGAAAAGGAGATAGCTCTCCACACAATGCTGCTAAAGAATTCTTTGTTAAAGGCATTGTGGGTACTAAAGCTGTGCATAAATCTGGAGGAAGACTGGAAGAGTTCAAGTAACAGAAATTCAACAAAGATTAAATATCTCATCTGACTCTGGTTATCCTGCATCACAAGTTTCTGGAGATTGGAAAGTTATTTTGGAGAAGCATCGCTATACATTTTCCTCTGCTCTCTTGCTCTCCTGCAGATACCTACTGTTGGCTATTAGAGGATATTGGCTAGGTGCATCTTTGATCTGACTTAGCACTGAGGTTCCTATATTCTGACAGCCTTACATCGGATGAGATTCTGTTTTGGGAAAGCCCCAGTAGGAATTTTGTCAGAGATAGCCTTAGGCAAAGGACTGGATCTATCCAGTTTAACAAAAATTAAGTGGAGCCACTAGAGAGAAGAAAATGCACCATGTCACAAACCACCAGCCCCTGGTGTTTACCTTTCTTTGTTCAGACCACTTTGTATTTCTGTTTGGGTATTTGCTGTAACACTGAAAAGATAGGGGAGTGTCATTGAGGTCTTCCAATTATTGATAGTTTTTTATTATATTCCTGTTTCAAATTTATTTGTTGTTAAATTTGCACTAACACCAAACCCACAAAATTGCTTTCATCCTACCACATCCAGTGGCATAAACACTGACTGAAATGAACATGGAAGAGGTTGTATCTTTTCATCTATATGGATGCAGAAGGTAGATGTCAAGCAGATGTGTTAGATAATCAGTCTTTGTATCTTTTACCTTAGAAAGTACTCGTCTCTGCTTTGACATCGAGAGCAGCTGGAAAAGAATATCCTTTTCACCTATCCATTTGTTTTTGACATGTGTGGGAATAGCACTCAGAGAAGACAACCATCAAGAAAACAGCACAGAGGCACATGAAAAAAAGCAAAACAAAACCTTTAAGTGACGACATGTTCCCTTCCTTTCTCCTATCACATCACTAGGAGTCTTACAAAGTGATTTGCTTCCGTTTTTCACAAGGTTTTCTCAAAGCCTGGCTTGGGACCACCACACTTCTCAGGTCTTGAAACAGACCTCCCCGTTCTGACTTTCCTTCCCTGTTCCACTGTGAGCTTCCCTTGTAAAGCCCTAGAGGGTTCAGCCTGGCCACCTGCTCCTGTGCTCCTGTGATGGTTTGGGAGT
>VWYK01020852.1:6348-18352 GCA_013399775.1 Semnornis frantzii | reverse complement strand
AACTCCCAAACCGTCACATATAAATATCTTGACAATAAGTTATTTAAATGTGACAAGCCGAAATGTGGGATTCCCAAAGCTTTTTCAAGGACTTTGAGATGAAATACAAAAAGCAGACTTCTGCTTCTAGTTCATAAATACTTTGAAGGAAATGTGTATCTAGGGAAAAAATGTTGTGTGTATGCAAAGTGCACCTTCTTACACTGCTAACCTAATTGTTCCAGTCATTTTCTCATTTTAATAATATCCGTTAACTTTCTGCATTTTGACTTTCTCTGTGTGGGTGTATAATAGATGAAAGGGGATACTACTGAAGGAGCTGATACAACAAAGAAGCCCAGAGTAGAGAAGCAAGAGGCTCGTTCCTCTCCTATTACGGTTCAGACAAGCAAAGATCTATCCATGCCTGATTTATCCAGCTTTGAGGAAACCAGTGCTGACGACTTTGCTATGGAAATGGGATTAGCCTGCGTTGTTTGCAGGTAAGTCAGCATTGCTGTGTTGCAATTCTGTGGTCACCACTTTTTTTGTGTCTTGTATAGAGTTAATGCTTCCTGTGGTTTTTATTCTGGAATTCACTTAAGCACATACTCCAGATTAATAATGCATTTAAGCATCCTTCATGAACATGAATGGTTTCTTGAAAATGGAACCTGTAATGAGAAAACCAACTTTTCTTCTTCAGGAGATGGCAACTGAATGGTAATAAAACAAGATATGATACAAAACTTACCACGACAAATACTGATCTTATAATTATATCAGAAATCAAGTTGGAAAATTAATGGCTAATGATAAGTATTCTTTAAAAATCAGTTCTCTTCTGAAAACATTTTCAAGTGGCATTATTAGGCGTTCTGCATGCTCTTTTCATAATCATTTGACATTAATCGAGCATATAGCCATGGTTTTTCAGTTAAAGGTAAATATATCTCACAATCAGGAGTGTTTTTTTTCACTAAGACCTCTAAAATCAGATCTCAGTAATATTCCACTAACCATACTTTCAGTGTTAACAGGTGTAAAAATTATGCTTTTAAATATCCACCCTGGTATCAAATCACTTGAATTGGGATTTGCTTTTACAGTTGATTTATATCACTGTAAGTCCCCACTGCTGCTAAATCAAATAGTTTGACTTTCCCACTTATCTCCTCACCTGTTTTGTTTGGGGATTGTACTGACCACACAGATTTGTGATCTGAATCTGCTTCTACATCAGCTCATATTTGGGTTTTTCAGTAGGCTTAGGTTTCAGTCAGCTTAGTGAGTGTAAATGCTTTTTCTGGCACATGTGTGGGTACAGGTATGTCAAGCCAGGACAAAGAGGATGGTGTTTTTCTCTTGGAAGGTTTTGGTAGCAGTATGTGTTTTAGCTCAGCCTAAATCAGTTGGGAAGATTTTGTCATATATTTCCATGGTTGTTCTTGTTGTGTAGATAAGGAGGTGTCTCCAGTCCATGGAGGATAAATTGTTCCCCCTAATTATACTGTTAACCCAATGTGGACTCATGAGATTTTTGTCACATTATTCCACTGCGTTAGCTCAAATGCTTAATTTCTTACTGTTGACGTTGAAAGAAAGGAAGAACAGGTAAAACATTCGAAGTATGAAATATTTATTTTACCTTTATTCCTGCAAATCCTATTATTTGCTGTCTCTAAATGGGCAAAGCGTTGTTCAGCAGAATGTTAAAAAGCTACTAAAAGCAATATGGTATTAATTTATTAGCAGGAGAGGATAAGTAAAAGCTTTCTATTTAGACAGTGTTGGGCTGCTGTGGATTGGAAATTCTGCATCTTCCCAGAAAGGAGGGAGAGAAAATAAAACACAACACCAAAGACATGTAAGCACAATGTGAAATGCCTGCAAAGTAAAGAAAAACAGAACTACTGTGCCCAGCATGGCCAAGACTTCGCTTTGAAAAGCATAGGCCAGATATGTGCCTCCATTGGCTGTTCCACCTGGCTGCTGAAGGTGTTGCTACTAGCTAATTGTAGTCACAAATTCGTAGTGCTCCTCCAAAAGATACATCTATCCCTGATAACTAAAATAGCTGTCATTGCGCTGATACCAGAGGGAGTAAGAACAGCAGGGAAGGAAGCAGCCTGTTAGAGATAGAATGGCAAGTTGGCAAATACTTAGCATTTGTTTTCATTTTAAGTAAAGCCTGCTGGAACTGATGCCCCTGTGGTTCTCAGTCTCCAGCTCACACTGGATAGGACGTTCTTCAGAGTACTCACACTTCAGACTTTCTGAATCCATCTCATTGGTTAGACAGAATTCCATTGTCTGCTGCACAGCTTTCAACGTGTGACCCTTTACAAGGTTAGCTATCTTGAGCCAAAACAATAATATCTCGGTACATCCAAAGTGTCAAAGCACTGGATATGCTGTAAAGTAACTGAAATATGAATAGTGTTTAGAAAATGACATCTTTTAATACTGCAAATCAATTATTCAATCAATTGTGAATGAAAACTTCATATCCACTTGCAGAGTAGAAGGGATTTATAGCCAGAGGGTTTATGTTTCTATTGCTTAAGAAGACAAGCTAACAAGAACCCCTCTTTGGATTATTCACAAACTGACTATTAACTCTTCCTCTTTTATAGATGTAAAGCCTAAAACAGAGACATTAAATGTTTCTTTTAAGATTTGCCAAGTGTCAAATGTATTTTGTAATGATTAGGAGTATTGAGCATTGATGCCTGTGGTGTTCTTCTTGTTCTTTTATAGCAACTTAGGCATAGACAGAGAGAGTATTAACATAACTTCATCGTCTCCAGTACCTACAGGTCTTACAAAACCAAGACTCACCATGTCTCTCTAAGAAGAAGTATTATATGCAGTTTGCAGATGTTGGTGAACTCTCTCTCAAAAAAAAATGAGAAAATTAAAAGCCTGGTTTTGAAAGAACAATCTTTGTTTTTTATGAATGCTTTTTAATTTGTTTTCTGAAGGTAAAAAATTACCAACTTTGTTTCTCAGTTATATCATTTAAAAATAACTGTTTTAATTTGTTTCTGAGCATGAAGAGTTCATGTTTTTTTAATCAGTCTGGGATTGTTCTTTGTAATTTTAAAATAGAGTGAATCCTCCCCCTTGAGAATGCGGGGTCGAGACATCAGTACTTTGTTCTGACCCAGTTTATTTAGGAATAACAAACAGAACNTAATCAGTCTGGGATTGTTCTTTGTAATTTTAAAATAGAGTGAATCCTCCCCCTTGAGAATGCGGGGTCGAGACATCAGTACTTTGTTCTGACCCAGTTTATTTAGGAATAACAAACAGAACAGCTTTTTTTTTTTTTAAATCCTGCATCTAAAATAATGGCCCCTGGAATTTTAGAAAGACTTCTCCCTCTGTTTTTAAATATCCAATTTAAAAGGAAAATATTTCTTAGAGAATGTTCTGGTATCCATATGGACGATACCTTCAGACTTCATTTTCCTGTTATATAAAGAAATAAGGTATTACCTTTTCCCACCCATCTACAAATAGAGTTTCCATGGTTACCTGGGTACCTGCTTCTTGGGGATGTGAGCAAAAGTAGCTTAGCAATTAAATAGCCTGATTTGTCATCTGAAAGAAGAAATCATTAGAAGAATGGTATTTGACTAATTCACAGACATCCTCCCAGCCCTGTGTATATATCACTAATTTGTCATTTATACAGCATGATTACTTTCACCAAAGGCCCTGTCCCAGGTTGGGAACTATAGGGTTAAAAAAAAAAAAGGCCTCTTGAGACTTGAAGATTGTTATTCAATCCCACAATTCTGCTATCTCTTCATAAGCTCAGGGCAAGGCCAGCTTGTTCTCTTTTCCTCCCCCTCCAGCCTTGTGCTGGCAGGAGCTGCATTATCGAGACAAACATGTAAGGATAGGCCTGGTTGGGGCCTCCAGAGGCTGTGCTTAAGCCTCTTGGATGGCAGAGGCGTGGGGGAGTATTGGAACACTGGGGATGATAGATTTAGTTTTGGGTTGAGGGAAAATTCAGGGGGTTTGCTTATGGACTCTGTATCTGCTTTGTAATTTCTATCTGTAACACTACAAATATAATTCTGTTTTTTTCTCCAATTCGTTTGAGAGCTTCACTCTGTTGGCTCTTTAAACCCACGACAGGCCCACACAATATTAAGTCCTCATCCCCAGCTTACATGTTTGCTTCAAGGCAGGACCGCACAGTTAATCCTTTCTGTTCCATCTTTCCATGATTCTAGTATTATCTCATATTCCAAGTGTCTGTTTGTGTAGCAGGCACCAAAACAATAGCTAGTAAGAAGTCTCTGAAGTAGTATACAGCTTGGACGGTGATGCTTTTAAATCTCGTAGCAGGAAGCACTCTTGTCATTGAGAAGTTTATTTGTTCCTGAACTGTATTGCTCTACAGCTTGCAGCAAAATTATCCAAATGTAGACTAGGTCCTCATATGTTAACATGATGGTGAAGTCCTAATTGGTGTACACTGCAGTACCCTAATGGTGAAATCTTATTTGTTATACACTGAGGTACCCATGACATAAAATGGGCAGGTGAAGCAAAGCAGGTAAGATTTCCTTTTCTAATACGAAAGTCAAACTGGGAAATCAAGTGTCATGTACACATGTTTAATATTATAGAGGTTTTAGATTTTCTTAAATAAATTGCCCTAAGGAAAAAAAAATCTAAAATATTTGTGAGAGAGAGCTCATACAAGAAGAAAAGGAGTGGCTTTGATGTGCTACAGGTAGAAGATATATGTGAGAGCAAAAATATTTCTAGTTTTTGTCTCAAACCTTGCAAAATTTGCAACAATTGGATAATCCTTTAAATGCCTTCTCCCATAATCTGTTCTTAACTATTTGCTCTGCAGGCAAATGACAGTTATTTCTGGGAATCAGCTAGTGGAATGTCAGGAGTGCCATAATCTCTATCACCAGGATTGCCATAAACCTCAGGTGACAGACAAGGAAGTGAACGATCCTCGGCTTGTGTGGTATTGTGCCCGCTGTACCAGGCAGATGAAGAGAATGGTAGGAGTCATTTTTTTGTCTTTTATGAGCACTGTTTGAATACAGATACTGCTAATGCATGAAAGTATTTTGTGGGCTGCAGAAATCTCTGGAAGCATGTTGGAGAACCATTTTTCTCAGCAGTGCTTCTCTTGCTGCTGCATTAATTTATTCATTTTTTGTAAAGTAGCATCTCAAATAGTTTTCTAAAATGTGCTTCTTAAACATGGCTTTTCAAAAAGCAGAAGCTGATTGAAGAAGAGTGAAATAGGATTATTTCCTTTCTGGTAAGCCTCAGTCACTGTGTTTCAGGTGATACTCAGTTTTTAGTACATGTCTACCAAACAGCCCTACAGTTTTAGTTTTCTTCTCATGAATGGAGATTGGACATGAATGATTGTTTGCCTGTAAGGCAAGACTGCAAATTTCAGTTCAGATCTTAAGTGCTGAGTATTCTCAGGCTTAAGAATAAGCAGAGGGTAGCATGTTCCAGGAGAAAAAAATAATCTCTTTATTTTGATTGAGCTGCATGTTAATTTCTTGACTAAACAGACTAATCATTCTTGATCCCACTTATCTTATTGAGAGAAACAAACATCAGAGTAAGAAGGCATCTCAGAGTGCATTAAAATTAACCATTACTATGCAGGACTCTAGTTCAAAGCCCATTATACATCAGAAAATGCATACTGTTTTTCACCTGTTCTGTAACTTAGCACATTATCTGTTGAAATGGCTCTACTATGATACAAGGAAGGAAAGCAATGTGGCCTAGGAGTTATCACCCCTGGTTGAGATACATGATTAATCTGATGACCATCAGGCTCCTTGAACTCGGCAGTGTTTGCTCAAAGTCAGCTACTACTCCGGACGAGTACTGCAGACATTCAGTGTTTGCCTTCAATATGCCCTTTCCTGGTTTTGTTTTAGCAGTTTCTGCCATTTAGCAGACTCTTGCAGCCTGCATGCCGGTACTGCTGGAGTACATCCCTGTCTACCTCAAGTTCACCTGTCCTTGCCGTGTTTCTCTGGAGGCCAGGTGCTTTCCTGTTCCCTAAGTGGCAACACTTTTGCTCTTTCCACACTGAAACAGCAAATCCTATCCAGTATGTTTTTTGGCTGGACCTTGTCCCCAGTCCCATGCTTAACACTATCTCTACATCCCCCATTACCTTATTTCTTAGGCACCATTCAGCTTGAAATGATAAAGACTAGATTTGAAAATTCTTTGCTCATGGTTTTTTTAACATTATTGATTATTTTGATTGTGTGACTTGTAACTGATTTGGGTTTTTTCCCTTTCCACTTCTACAGGCTCAGAAAACACAAAAACCACCTCAAAAAACAGCTCCCGCAGTGGTTTCAGTTGTACCAGCTGTGAAGGATCCATTGGTCAAGAAGCCAGAAATTAAGTTAAAACCTGAGACCCCACCAACTTTTCTAGCATTCAAGAGAACAGAAGTCAAGGTAATGCAGCTAAAGTTTTTCCAGAGGAGGAGTTTGCATTTCCCTGCATAGATTTCCATTTTTCATTTTAGAGCAATCTTTTCTCTAACGAGCCATGAATGGAATAGGCAGCTCTGCTGTGCGTACAGCTTAGTAGCATTGCAGTAACCACTATAAAAGGTTAGCAAAGGGTTTGGGGGAATTGATTCCACTGTAAGTCCTTAAACCATCCAATTCTTGACTGTTGTTTTTATGTTGCAAGGAAGAGGACAGAATTTACAGAAGTTTTTCAGTTATATTCTGTGAAAATATAAATCCTCATTGATGTCCACTTGCAGCCCATAAAGCCAGTTGTATTGTTGGCTGCCTCAGAAGCATGACCAACAAGTCAAGGGAGGTGATTCTTTTTCACTCTGCTCTCATGAGACCCCACCTAAAGCTGTATTCAGCTAAGGAGACCTCCATGTAAGGTGAACATAGACCTTCTTGAAGAGGTCCACAGGAGTGCCATGAAGATGATCTATATGGATAGACTGAAAGACTTGTGATTATTGTGCCTGGAGAAGTGAAAGGTCCAGGAAGACCTCATAGAGACTTTTTAGATGGGGAGGGAGGAACTCTTTGTCAGGGAGTGGTAGGAATTGGAGTAACAGTTTTAAACTGAGAGAGAGTAGATTTAGATTAGTTATTAAGAAATTCTTTACTGTGATGGTGATGGCACACTGGAACAGGTTGTCCAGAGAAGTTTGGATGCCCCCACTCTGGAAGGCATCAGGCCAGGCTGGATGGGGCTTTGAGCAACCTGATCTAGTGGAAGGTGTCCCTGCCCATGACCAAAGGGTTGGAACTAGATGATCTTTAAGATAATTCTAGGAGTTGTATAAAAGATGGGACTTGGGCTCTGTGGTCAAGTAACATGCATATTTAGATAGAAGGTTTTTCCTTGTGATAATAGTGGACTTGACTGTGCTGCATTAATAGTTGCACCTTGCAATCTTGAGCATCTTTTGCAGCCTAAACAGTTCTGTGTGGTTCTGATTCTATAGTAGGGAAACTTCAGGTGACTCTGTGAGATCTAGTTTATGACTGCTGCTTCTTATACACATTGCTGGGTATTTTTGTGTCTCCAAGATATTTGATAAATATTGTCACAAGTTGGTTAAAGGTGGTAAACCAGAAGCAGTGTAGTAAATAACAGTAATCTAACAAAAAATGGCCCTTATCTTGGAAAACACATCTTAACTCAGAATCAAAGCAATTATTATCTGTGTGCTCAAAGCTGTTTGCCATTGCTCTGCCTGGAAGCAAACCATGAATAATAATGATGGCTACTGCTCAAGCTTTTACACTTAGGAATAGATTTTTTAGAAATAGTTTTTTTTTTTTTTTTCTCCTCAGCAGTTATTTATGTGCCTAAACAGATTATAAAGAATGAGGCTCAATTTCGTCAATCATCCATACAGTTTAGAAACTGCCCAGGTACATTATAGAGGGGCTATTACTTGAATAGAGAGTTTTAATTTCTGTTCTGCCTCTGCCTTTTGGTATAATACTGCTTTAATAATTCTGTGTGTGTATTAACCCTATCTGAAAACAAGATATTATAGGGTTAAGGTGGGGGAACTGCTGTTAATGTATATAGTACTTTGCAGGCAAGGAAAACTTGGTTAGCAGGTTTGTCTCTTGCGGTACTCAAATGAGAAGACTACAGGAAAGCAGAACAGTGACCTTTTTTCCCTTCATTTTCTTCATTTTGTTTTCTTTTTTTCCCCTTTTTTCTTTTCTCCTTTTTTTTTTTCCTCCTTTTTCTTTAAAATTTTATCTGTGAACTAAGGTTCATAGCTGACCAAGCTAAGAAACAAGAGGAGGGAAGGAAAGGAAAAAGTTTAGACACTGCTACTTTGACCAAAAGACTGTAATGAAATGAAATGCTCGCTGTCTGAGCATCTGTCCTCTTGTTAAAAGGTGGCACCAGGTAACTACAGTAAACAAACAAAAAAAAAGTGGTGGCTTGCTGCCCTTTTTTGGACTTCACAAATTTGAGCTTTTTGTAGTTACTTCAGTTAAGCAACTTTCAGAGTTTACAACATCATGTGGTAGCCTACTCGCTGTAGAGAAAAGGGGAAGAAAAAGTAATACTGCTTTTCTGTGGCCAGGAAACTAAAGCTCAGCTGCACTTGGCTTCCTTTCTTGTTAACATTCTCTCGTTCTTACTTTTAACTGTAGTGACTAATAATAAAATACTGTTCACTGGGTGTTCCTGGGGAAAGCCCAGAAACAGAGGTTGGATCTATTCCTGCTGTGTTACACAAATAGATGCTACTGTAACAAGAATGCTTTATTTATTTTTAGACTTCAGCAGCAATTTCGGGGAACTTGGCCAGTACAAGTGTTTCCTCTTCAGCAACCAGTGGCCTTACAGGATGGGCTGCTTTTGCAGCCAAGACCTCCTCTGCCAATCCATCAACTGCCAAACTGGGATCAGCAGCACAGAACTCCGGTGGGAAACCTGCAGCTTCGTCAAATAACCAGAAACCTGTGGGTTTGTCAGGGCTGGCAACTTCCAAAACAGGAGTAGGTTCAAAAGTAGCTTCTGCCAATAACAGCACAAACCCCGTTCAGCTGAAGCCTCCTCCACCTCTGACACTGGGGAAGACCACTCTCAGCCGTTCAGTGAGCAGTGACAACGTCAGCAAAGTAGGGCTTCCTAGTCCCAGCAGCGCTGCCCCGAGCACCAGCAGCCAGGTAAGCGGTGGGAATGGCAACAGCGGGGCTGCAGGTAGCAGTGGGGGCAGTGCAAGCAAAACCACGTTGGATACTGGTAATCAGTCAGCCTCCCTAAAAGGTCCAACTTCTCAGGAATCTCAGCTCAATGCTATGAAAAGGTTACAAATGGTCAAAAAGAAGGCTGCTCAAAAGAAACTCAAGAAGTAGTGTGGCTGCCTGCTAATTTTGTTGGCTGTGTTCTGTGAAACAGCAGCATTGATCTTTTTCTTAAAGTCCCCCAGGTACTGGACTAAAGCAGCCATTAAATCAGGGAAGCCCAAAACCTGTGTTACAAAGGAGGTCAACCTTTGATAATCCTAGCATTCCTTCAGACTTTGGAAATCTATCAACCAAACCTGTTGGAGGAATTCACTATTAGGTGCTCTTTAATCTTAGCTCAAAGGATCGAAACTTGAAATTGTAAAAGTTGGGTATTTTGGAATACACAAAACCCAACGAATTCATGTGGACACTTAATAAATTGTAGTTACTGAAACTGTCATTCGTGAATGTTACTAATAAAAATTTTATTATTCTGGGAAATCATTGATGCTTTTCTTTTACCTCATTTATCCACTACTTAAAATGCTTCATCTGTTCAGAGTTGTCTATATTGTGCAGAGGTAATCATTGTTATCCCACATTTATACAGATTCTTAGGGGGGAAAAGTATCTTTTAAACAATTAGAAAAGTTAACAGTTAAACAACATACTCTGTTTAAAGTGAGAATTTTAGGTGGCCTATTTTGGTGAGAATGGATAATTTTCTTGTTGTAATTCTCTGAGGGAGAACAAAAGAGCAGAAGATAAATTGCCCATGGGGAACATCTGTAGGTACAGGCCTCAAATTATGCTCTGCGTCCCAATCACAGCTATCCAAGCTCTGTTGTTCAGCCGGTTCTTGGTCCACCTCATCCTCCACTCCTCTAACTCACACTTCCTAAGCTTTGAGGATGGTGTGGGGAGACTGCCAAAAGCAGTCCAGGCTTTCTCTTAACTTCAGGGATTGGGATTCCTGAGTGCTGTTTCTTTCAGTGAAGACTGAAGCAAAGAAGGCATTCATTAGCTCCTCCTTCTTTGTATTCTCCATCATCCACCTCATTCAACAGCAAGCTGATGTTTTCCCTAGTCTTGCTTTTGCCACTGATGTACTCAAAAAAGCCCTCGTTGTGTTTGACATCCTTTACCAGATGTCCTCAGCCTTCTATGTAAAGTGTTGACTCTAGTAAAACCTGTTCCTGGAGGAAGGTTCAAGGTGCTGGCTGCCTCTTGCCTCTTGAGTATGTATGTCTAGTTTTGCTTTCAACAGTTCAAGTGCCACATCCGGGGTGAAGGAAGGCAGGAAAAATTGACTGTTGTTTATAAATCATGATAGCAGGTGCCAATCAAAGTACCTGAGACCTGATTCAAGTGTATCCTGGTGTTTTTACATCTGTAACTGCTCTGGGCTGACTGTAGGTTATCTCCTGCTCATTTAGATTAAAATAACTTATGCAATACCTTTTAGGCACATCTGTCTCTTCCCTCCTATAGAGCCAAGTCTAGCTGCATTTGCTACCATCACTGTGTTTGCAATATCTGCAATACAGCTACAATTTGTATTGTCACAACTCTTCCACTGTAACTTTCCCAGCTTACTAAATGAATTATAACAACTCCTTCTGTTGGTATAAAAATGTCAGTTAGGATTGTGATTCTTCCAGGTATTATTTCAGGAAGGTCTTCTAAATCAAGTGTTTAGCATGAATATGTAAGACAGGCAGTGCTTTCTGCTTTGAAGTTACAGTTAGGATGGAATTAACAGTCGTGTTTTCAGGAGGGGAATCTGTTCTACAGAAATATTTGACTGGATTTGCATGTCAGGTTGGAGGCAGTGTAGGGCAGGAAGGAGGAAGGCACTTATATTTTGAGAAACATACCTCATATTTAGAAAAAAACAACTGGAAAATAGTTCTGTAATTTTTTTCCTATCACCAAGCCAGCTTGCTATACAAATAGCTGCTTGACTTCCCTTATCTATTTTATAAACTGGTATGGGAACATTTTGCTTCCGTTTAAATATGTTTTTTCATGGATGCCCAAATTCTGATACCCAGAGTAAAGTGAAATTACAGGTTACTCTGGTTCTGGGAGTACTCCTGCTGGCTAGACTAGGGGATGCTGGTGATAGCTGCATCTTAGAAGGAAAGATCTAACACCAAGCTCTCTACTTTTTTTTTAGTAACACAAGCTTTTGTCAGTAACAACTCATGACAGACCTCTGACTGGACACAGCAGTAGTAATGGTCATGACCTCAGGAGCAACTAGAAGAGAGCAGAAGTAAGCTGGCATTTGGAAACTTGAAAGTGTCATTTGAAATTTTCTCAGTATTTTTACAGTATGTGATGGATTCTGATATATTGATAGATAAAGTGGGACTCATACTAGGAATGCAGCACTTTATCTGAAGCAACTGTTTGCTTTACTAATTCTGCAGTAGTGCTTTCTATCAGTCACAACAGAAGGCAGATTTTGGATAGCATATAAAGCTCTTTGCTTCTTGAAAAAGTTATGTTTAAAAAGAAATCTTTGCAAAAGTAGATTTTATTATTTATAATTTAAAATAATATTTTTTCACAATTTCTCAACAAACAACGTCGTAAGAGGAGTTATCAGTAATCTACAGGCACAGTGACTGTCATGGTTATTTCCTATTGCAGGTGTTAGGTCTGTGTAACAGGATGGGGTAATTAATTACTGCGATGTGATATTTTAAAATGTTAATATATAGTTTATTGATATTACATATTCAGAA
>VWYK01020819.1:0-17822 GCA_013399775.1 Semnornis frantzii | reverse complement strand
AGAGGGATTATTGACAAGGTCTGTGGCAATGACAGGACATGGGGCAATGGGTTTGAACTGGCAGAGGGGAGACTGAAAGTAGATGTTAGGAAGAAGTTCTTTACAGTGAGGGTGGAGAGGCACTGGAACAGGTTGCCCAGGGAGGCTGTGGCTGCTCCCTCCCTGGAGGTGTTCAGGGGCAGGTTGGACTAGACCTTGAGTGACCTGTGCTAGTGGGAGGTGTCCCTGCCTATGGGTGGGGGGTTGCAACTGGATGAGCTTTGAGGTTCCTTCCAACCTAAACCATTCTGTGATTTCTACATGAAGAAAACGGGATTGTTGTGAAAATGCACAAAATACTCATTTACACACACAACCCCACAGCTAAATTTGCCACACAGGGATTTTGTCAGAGTAAAGAGAAAAGGGCAATTAAGTCCTAAAGGAACTGGAAAAGTCCTAAAAGCATCCCTTTCCTGTCCCAGTAACAACACTGGCTTCCCCAGGTCACAGTGGATAACTACATTTCACTAGTGTCAAACAATGTGTGTATCTGTGCAGAAATCAGAGGAAAGCCAGGACAGGTGAGGCAAACAGCTAAGCAGGCTAAGTCCCTCAAAGTGTGTGGTTCTCAGCTGACCAGCTTGGCAGTTCCTGATTTGTTGAAATGCAATTGTCTGTAAGGTGTTTGTCATGTTTAAGGCTGCTCTCCTGCCTCTGCTGCTCAAGCCTGAGAAGCTTTGGCAGCTTGCTTGAGAAACAGTGAGCAGGCAGCAATTCAGTGCTGATCTCATTAACTTTTCTCTCCCTCAGAGTGTCTGTCCACTGGTAGAGTTCGGAGTCTCCTCCGGGGATAACTCAGAGATACTTTTTGCCATCTTCATCTTTGCACTAGGCTTACTCTGCATCTCACAGCTGCCTCAGAGTCCCAGCAAGCACTGTTGGCCAGCACTTGTCCCTCTGAATGACAAATGCTGGATCTGACGATCTGTAGCAAGAGCTGATCAGTAGCAGACATTCTTTTGCGGTGGTTTTATAGTAAGCCATTCCTCCTCAAATTCACCTCAGTCCTTTTAATGCTGTTATGTCTTCTAAATTTCGCTAAGGAAAAGAGCAATTAGGCTTCAGTGATTGAAAGTATTTACTCACCATACGTAACAGCTGCAGCATCTCCACATATCTGGGAAAAGAGACAAACTTTCATTAACTGCCATCAGACCTGTGCTGAAGGGTGCATTGTGTAGCTTCAGCTTTAGGAGAACAACAGAGAGATTGTAACAATGAACTCACACTTTTTCCGAAGACATCAGCTCCTGAGCAATGAGGTAAGCTCTGGATTGGCCTTCTTTCTGATAACAGCAAAAATCAGACAATTAAGATGTGTCTCATTCCAAGAAGTGTTAGAGAGCACTTTGAGCTGACATGTTCCTTCAGTCAGAATAGTGACCATGCTTTTATTCTGTGCTGTTTAGTGTCTGGCTTCTGGAGTCCTTTCCATGAGAGGGTGTTTCTGCAATTCAAACACTAGTAATATAGGACAGTATAATAGCTGCTAAGGCAGACGTCAGGTTTGGAAGATGTGTTATTACTGAAGAAGGAGAGAAATTGTCTGTTGAGTTTTACAGGTCCAAAATCTGTCAGGAAAGCAGAAAGTATGTAACTTTGACAGACCAGCTTCATGGCTGCTAGGGCTCAGGCTGTACATCTAGTACCCTTCATCCCAGGCAGAAGGGAGCTCTTTCTCAAAATGGGCATATTCTGACTGCTGTGAACCCCGGGGGAGCAAGTGGGGCAAAGGGCTTTTACTGCATGGTAAGCAACACCTCTAAGCCAGATGGGCCTAAGTGTCTCCAGGAAGCAAACAGTCCAGTAACCGAGCAGGGCACATCATTTGAACCCTCAGTGGCACCTTCACTGGCAAGCTGCAGGGGAGGCAGGAGCAAAGTATGTGTGGCTTTGAGTACAAGTGGCTAATGAGGGCATTCGACTCTCATTTCATGACTTTTCCTTATGGTAAGAAATGACCAAAGTGTAGAAGTACTTACTGCAAGGAATCTCCTGGACAGCGTTTGATGTACTTAGCAGTGGTGAGAGGGAACTGCAGCTGCGCTGCTTCTTCCCGTGACCTGGGCGCCTTGGCCAGGGCATCTGGCCTGTCTAGGGCAAGCTAGAGATGGTGTCTCTAGGCACCTTGGCTTGTGTTGCTTAACTGATGCTTGTTTAACCAGGAGATGAACTCTGAGACTGAGGACGGTGTCCAGAAACAGACTTCTGGGAACACTTCAGGGGTGCAGAGCCCTCGGGCGTCAGGTTTTGGAAACAAAGTCCAAATGACTATTATAACACCACCAAGGTGCCCTCTTCTTAGCATTCTTTACTACCTGCAGCCAGTCCTGTGCCCAGCCCTGCAGTGTGGTTCCTTCCCAGTTCCCGCTTCAGAAGCTGCCCTCCAGCTGCCCTCCAGCCCTCACGGCACACCTCTGCTAGCAGATGGGGACCACGGAGCCATGTCTGTGTAGCGCAGTGTATCACTGAAGAGTCACCAGAACCAAGCTTTGGTACTGTGCAAGCCAAATCTGAAGTACTCAGGGAGTAAGCCTTTGCATTTGGAGGGCAGGGAAGAAACAGCTCCGCTCTGGCAGCTGCCACTGGCTTGCCGCATGGCCACGGCCGCGCCGCATCTCTGCACGCTCCCTGTCTGTGCTTTTCACAGGCCCCCTGGGGAAGGTGCATGGCAGCTGGATGGCATCCAGCACACCAGCACTACTGTCTCACGAGGAGTCTGACAGCAGTTGGCAAGCCTCAGTCTCTGGGCAGAGTGACTTCATAATGCCCCTTTTGTAATGACTGTGAACTGTGTGCAGTTCACAGTGATGTCACAGTGGTGCCAAATGAGGCATTTGGGAACAGAAGTGACTTTTTCAGGCTGGCTCTGTGAACCAGTGAGACAGAGGCAAAAGCAGGCCACATCCTCTGTCTCCCAGGCCTCTTCCTTGAAGAGCTTGGTTGCAGCTTTCCTTGGGAATATCTGTAATTCTATAAATCAAAGAGCTGTCCCCTGAAAGGCTTCTGAACTACGTGTTTCCTCAAGGCACACAAATCTGTCAGTCCCAACTCCAGCATGTTTCAGTTTTGTGCGTGTGCATGTGTGTGAGTTTTACTATATGAAGGTTAAGGGTTTTCAGAACAGAATGATTAATGGAGTCTGGAAACTGAGCCCACACAGTGGAAATGGATAAGGAGCAGTAAAGGCACTTTTATGTACTGCTGTCATGAGACAGTAGCTGCCCTGCTTGTTTTGAGTCCTTTGTGGCTAAGCTTAGTGGACCCTGTTTGTGTGAGGTGCAAGTCCCCTCCATCTGCTAGCTGGGTGTGTCCAAGATGGATTTATCTCATTTTAGCAGTAAAAAACAGTCATGAAGGTTAGGCTTAAAACCAGCTCAATAAGAGAAAAAGTCTGGGATTCTACATCCTAGATTTGGAGCATTTGCCTAGCATATGAAGTTTCAGAGGTAGGAGATAAGATCTGCGTTCCATTTGGTACAAGCTTTTTTTTTTTTTGTCCATAACTGGAATTCCTAATTCAATTTTTTTTTTGCCTTGTAGGCAGCTCAGATGCCAGCACGTAATCTTGAGAGCCCAGTATGGCAAAGCCATGTGTCACCTTCTGATAAACTAGAAGATAGATAATTAAATGAACATATGAGATGAGACATGACCCAGGAGCTCTTGTAAATTAGCTTAGCAAGGATCTCCATTGGTGGTGTGAGGGAAGGGAATAACCAAGTGGAATCACAAAGGTTAAGAAAGAGCATTCCCTGCCTCTGAGTTCTCTAGCTTGTTATCACATGCCAGTGGACCCGAGGAAATAAAGTGCTTATGTAAGCAGAAATAATGAACTACCAGGAGACTTCAGATGACATATGCTCAGCTTTGAAACCTGCCTACTGTTTCACATTTTTATACCTGCCCCATTCTAAATAAGACTTTTGTGACAAAAATTCCTGTAGCACAACAGAGATGAAAGCCTCCCTTTGTTTACTCTGTAAAATAAAGCCTGATAACATAAACAAATATCTCAGTAGATATTGTTGACTAGGAGTCAAATTATTCACAGAGTAGTGGTTCCACCAGGCCCTAAAAATTTCTCCATGCTTGTGTGAATCTGATCCCAGGACAGCAGGGATTCAAAGGAGACAAGCTATTGAAACAATAGCAGGAAATGTGTGTACAAAGCTAATTTTGAAAGTTATATTTACTTATAATAGTAAACCTTAAAAAGAAACGTCAGAGGACAAAAATCTGTTGCAAAGCGAGAGTCTTGCAACTCCTCAGCAAGTAGGCTAGGAGGAGGCAAGTGAGAAACAACAAAGTATGCTGCTTGCATTTGGTACAGAAATTAACTCATGGCTCTGAGGGCAGCAGGCAGAACCTAGTTCAATGCAAATGAGAAGAACATATCTGAACAGAGGAATAATTTATCACCTAGGCTCTTTCGTGCCTTTATTTAAACTGTTTTCCCGAGGAAGCTAAAAACATAAACCAACAAACCCCAGATATGTGCACAAACCCCAGTGTGTCTGCATGTGTTTTCCAAAACCCAAATGCAGCTCTTAGCAGGCCAGCCCCAAACAGTTGTGCTAACAAGATTAGCCCAATTTGAAAGCAGTGGTACTAATTTTGGCATCCAGACCAACAGGGCTCTGCCAATTCTCCCCAAGTGACAGTGTTTCTGAACTCATTCCTGTTGTACAGCTACTCTCTTGTCCGGAGTACTTTGCTCCAAGGGATATGTCACTTCATCAGGAAGCTGGACAAGAGCTTTGTGCTTTGGCATTCCAGAGAGAGGTTTTGACAGGCAGCTAATGTTCCCTTGGCACCCAGAGCTGTGTGAGAAGACAATGAGAGGAGGCACAAGCAGCGGGGTAGGAAAAGCAATCCTCTGTCAGTCTTCTACAACCACATCCTTGCTTTCTGAGACAACAGCTGCGGACAGATAGCATTTATCCTGTTCAGCTTTTAGTCACAGGGATCTGGAAGCCCTTTTTTTGGACAGAGAATCTGTGGTGTAGGCCACATAAGACCTTGGGAGATTCCTGCGCCACTACTATTCTGTGGCTGGCACGGGTGAAGGACAACCATCAAATGTATTGCATCCTTCATGTCAGAACCTTGCACTGACCATCATCCCCAGGAAATCTGACTTCCCCAGCCATGTTTTGATTATCGCTCTACTGCAGCAGTGATGCTGAGGATGTTACAGAATAGCAACAGAGTCCTGATGCTAAGTGGCCTCTGACTGCCCAGAAAAGATTTGGGCGTGGGCATGGCTGGCAGACACAGGCTTTGACAGGATGGTTCCCAGGACCCTCTTGGTCTGTCTAGAGTGATTCCTGCCCTAGGGAGGCTACCAGAACAAAGATGCTCAAATATGTCTCAGTGCCACTTCTCATCTCTACATCTCGGTCCTGTATACAAGCACAGCCCCCTTACTTGGCTTACCAAGGCTTATCCAGCAAAGGGCTTATCCAGGGCTGAAATTGCTGCTGCTCAAACCTCTTTCTACAGTCTGTAGCTAGAGCCCAGTAGATTATTTTTCTCAAGGTTTCAGCTAAAGCCTTCATCTGAGCGAGACTGTTTTCCTAACAGCCGGGTCAGGCCTTTCCTGCTGGCTATGTTGCCTCCACTCTCCTTGTCAGGACTGCAGTTCTTTGGCTTTCCACATGCTACAGGGATAACTCAGTGCTGGTGCACTGTGGAAGTAAAAGACTGATGGCTCTAACACTTCCAAATGAGCAGCAGGCAAAACACAGCGAGAGCTGAGAATCCAGGTTCTTCTGCAAATAGCTTCTACCTCTCTGGGTTTCTTCCATCCCCCATTTCTAGCTCTTTTACCTGGTTGATGAGGCTGGCATCACCTGGGCTGCTCTCATCATCCTCTGAACTCTTCTGTTCCTCATCTGATGTCACAGCCTCCATTGGTATCACAGAAACTGGGCACACCTTATAGGGCTCGGTGTAGGCACTGCGGAGAGAAGGAACAGGCTAGATCACTGGTTTGCTTCCCAGACACTTGACATTGCTCAAACACAACAGATCCAGGCAGGGAGTCCCTGCAGACCTGCTAGCCTAGGAAAGCAAGATTTACCAGGTTTCATTTTTTGGGGTTTGTTTTTGTTCTTCTGCCAGGCTCAATGGCAACCATTTAGGTAAACAGAAGGATCTGAAAGGAGCAGTAGGAAGTTAACAGAATTTGTTCAAGCTTCTGTAAAGAATCTGGCTCAGTTTGCTTGGCTTGGAGCAAAAAGCTCATAGCTGCAACTAGAACTGCTTTGTTTCTCCCTAGTCAACCCTTCAAAATGGATGTAGTAAAATCATACAAACATCTCACTGCTCATTAGAAATGGAAGTTAGATATTGTAACAATGGATTTTCTGGGAAAACATCAAAAGGGTGAGAAAAGTGTAAGTGTAATACCAATAGATTCAATTAAAGCAGAATGTACTCAGATTCCAGAGTCCTTGAGTTGTTTCAATGGGAATCTGAATTCAGCTCCAGAAACCCAGAGAAAGCCATGCAGTGAGAATACTGCATATGGTGTGCAGTCAGTGGCTTCCCAGCATTTGCTTTTAGGAAAAAAAACAAAAAAAACCCCAATAATTAAATTTGCCAGTGATTTAAAATACTTCACAAAGCACAACTAGAGATAGGCTCTTCAGGTGGTGCCTGCCCTTTGCTGTCGTTGATTGCTGATCTGAATATGTCTAGCTCTAAATTTCAGATACTGGACCTTGTTAAACCTTTTTCTGCTGAAGTGGAGGCAGCCTTGCAAATTGTGTTACTGTGCAGACACAAGCTGCATTCAGACTGTTCTTTCATTTTGTCTTTTCTTTGAAATAGGTAAAGATCTTCAAGTCTTACTTTGTCATGCCTCCTATTGTTTAATCATTCTAAAATCTGTGAACTTTATCCAATTATCCAGTAGCATTATCCAATTTACTAGCCATTTTAGTACCACTTTTTACTGCCAACCAATTCTAAAACTGTTCTTGGTACTGCTGGACTCGACATTCCAGCACTGGCAAAAGCAGTGGCAATTACACCAGTGGTAACACCCGTCTGTTCCTCCCTGACCTCGCTGTGTTTTCACATTAAAGGACCAGATTAGTATTTCTGGTCACAGTATCATTCTAGGAGCTTATATACCGTTTAGACACAGGCCGGCCGGCAAGGACAGTCTGTTATCTTGAGAAACAAAACCTGGCATCTCTGCGTGTTCCAGCAGACACCCAGGCTGAGCGGGTCAGCCTCTAAACTCTCAGTGTGCAACTCCTTTGGTTCTCGTTTCCTCTGAAACATTATTAATGTGCTTTCGCAGCGCTGCCTCATCTTTTTTTCTTTGATCTCCCACTTGGGGATCCCAGATGCGAACATATCCAGAGCTTCAAAGCCAGTGCGAGAGTGACAGGACACGGAGCAAGAATGGGTTAATGTGAGTGGGAGGGCAATGAAGAAGGAGACTGCCAAGGCCACCGATCAGACTCCTGTTTCCTTTCGGAAAGGGAACTCCCTCCGTATCTGCGTTCGCTGCCGAGCCACAGGCAGGGCTGTATTTCAGGGCTGTGTTTCTGCTGTCAGCCGCAGGCAGGGCTGTTTCAGGGCTGTGTTTCAGGGCTATATTTTTGCCGTCAGCCGCAGGCAAGGCTGTGTTTCAGGGCTGTGTTTCAGAGCTGTGTTTCAGCCGCAGGCAGGGCTGTGTTTCAGGGCTGTGTTTTAGGGCTATATTTCTGCCGTCAGCCGCAGGCAGGGCTGTGTTTCAGGGCTGTTTGGCCTCCCGTTTCCGCAGCCAGCCCTTGCCGCGGGCGCAACTCAAGGCCCGGGCAGCAGCGGCGCTCTGCACACCACTGCCTCCTGCTGGTCTCACTTCGGGCCGCAGGCGGTGCGGGCAGCGTGGCCGCGGTGCCGCAAATGGGACGAGGGACGGCAGAGCCAGGGAGGGCGGAGGAAAGCCTCAGGGGGCTCGTTCGTGGTTCAGGCACTGCACACCACTCTGCGGTGCGTCATTGCTCGCCAGGCGCGGGTGGCGTGAAGTCCCTTCCTCCTTTTCTCCTCTCTGATGAGTGGCTACGGTTGTTCATTGTAAGAAGAGCTCACAACTGGCGAAGACCGCCTCGAGGTGTTGGTGTGGTTAGCGCTGTGAGCAGCTGAAGGCTCAGGGGCGAGCCGGGTTTGTGGTGCTGCTGCGCTGCCGCAGGGCCTTTGTCTATAGCAGACCCTCAGTCCAGTGGCACCTGCTGTGCTTAAAGAGAAGTCCCATCCTGCCCTTCTCCAGCCACTCTAGCAGCACTGAGGTCACAGAATCACACAGAACCACAGAATGTCAGGGCCTGGAAGGGACCTCCAAGGCTCATCCAGTCCAGCCTCCCTGCCAGAGCAGGATCTCCTGTACCAGATCACACAGGAATACATCCAGGCAGGTTTTGAATATCTGCAGAGAGGGAGACTCCACAACCCCCCTGGGCAGCCTATTCCAGGGTTCTGTCACCCTCACAGGGAACAAATTCTTCCTTGTGTTTACCTGTCACAGAGCTCCTGGGCAGCACAACTTTCCTGATACCCAGCACATGTTTTACTCAAATGCATCCACACTCTTCCACCCATTTCTTGTGTTCCTAGCAATCCTAGCTCCTGAAGACTTCAGCTGTGCCCAGGAACCGGTCACCAGGTGTATAATATGCACATTGAAAGCACTGCTAAATAAACTTACTACAAGTGATAAACTTTAATGCAACGGAAGATGCAAATAGGAGTGCCAGTATGAAAAATAAGGGGAGAAATCATTCCAGAGTTGGTCCTATCTCAACAGACATGGTAATCTCCAGGAAATTCCCTTCTTTGTAGTAACCACAGGGAGGGAAGTGTGCAACAGAAGTCTACTCAGCACCAGGTACAGTGTAATTAGCAATGCTGTTAGTCGGTATGGAGCAGGAAGAAGCTGTGCAGATGCACTCTGATAGTTGTCTATCTTCCTTCACTGTAGACATATATTGGTACATCTGGAAAAAGAAGTTCTGGTGTCTACATAGTGTGTGGTTATCCTGCCCCAGTAGTGATGTTTGCATCTGACCTCAGAGGAGAAGAATCTGTGGTCTGAGCAGAGGATGAAGCCAGTGCAATAGGACCAGCTCTGCTGTTCATAAAGAGACAAGTCTGTACTGCCTGTGAGCCCTCTCTAGCACAAGTCGGGACAAGCCTGAGCACAGATGGTGCGGATGTGGGAAGCGATCCTCACTGTGGTGATACACAGCAAGAGTGAGACTTCAGAGGACACTATTCAGACATGATTCTTCTATGAGGGATAGGTATTTGCCCTATCCCGCAAATAACCTTGCAAGTTCTACCCCACTCTTCAGCAATGTTTTTTAGGCTTTTTCAGAAGTTAGACAGCATTAGTGGGATCTAAGATTTGACCTGGGGGATTTAACAGTGGCAAAAAGATCCAGCCAAGGTTAGTACAATAAAAGCCTAGAAGGACCATGTAATTTTGTTTGCATATCACAAATCCTCTCGACTGCATGCTGTCTTAGCCACAGACACAAGTAATGTCTTCTTTCCTCGTTTAGAGTGACCAACTGTCTCGCAAATAATGTTAGGTCCTCTGTACCACTAAGGATCAGGTTGCCTGCAGTTTGCTTTCAGTGAGTCTGCACACCAAGTGATGCACCCTGAAGAAAGGCTCATAACTCTCACTTGCCTTCTGCCTTGTGGCCTGTGCTCCAGCAGTGACCTTGAGGGGAGAAGGGAAGTGCTCTTTCCTGTAAGGTATTTATACTAATGTGTGTCTGGATCTCTCATTATACTTTATGCTCTCTCTGGAGTAACCATCCTTTCCATCAAGTGGCTCTTCCTACATCTGAAATGTACAAGGTTAGGCTGTTGAGACATGCTGGCCATATCCTTTCAAATGGCAGTGCTCATAGAGCAATGGTGCTGGGGCAGGTGTAGTTCTGAAGGGAGTGAAGGCCAGACCAGCCTGGAGCAGTACAAATAGCAGAGAGGTAAGAGAAGGCCTGACAGTGAGGTCTCAGAGGTTGTGTTCCAGATGTGCTGGGATGGATGGGCTGCTCTTGCTCTGAGCCAGCTGCGCAGCCCAACTGTGCCTCAGACTCGGCCACCTGTACCCTAGGTGCACTGCTTTTCATTGGCACCATTCCTCTGCCTGGCCCTGCAGCTGTAAATCACTAGAAAAAATGAAGCAACAGCAAAAGCTGGACATGCCTGAAGCCAAAACCCAGTCCTTGGGCCTGGGGCAAGTGGCAGACCCCTCCCTGCTTTTCCCATCACAATGCAGAGGCAGCAAGTTATGGTGGCTTCGGCTTGCACTTGGCCTGGCCCCCTGGCTGTTGTCCTGTGTTTCCTGTAAACTGGGAGGCTTCCTCCCCAGGCCTGACCTGGCAATGACCTAGGAGGGCTGAGCTCAGCTCACCGCATCCAGCGCCCTGCTATGCCAGGGGCACAAAGGGGCAGCTGAGAGTGCAGAATGGGTTCTTGAAGGCAACACTGCCCTTACTGGCTTCTCTGAGCACACACATCACATGTCAGCTACCACATAGCTTTTACTGTCATTAAATCAGCAGCTTCATAGGCACCCAGAACTTTTCTATCCAACAGCAGCAGCAGAGGTGTTCTTTAAGGCATCAGCACAGCTCTTCTTATGCTTCTCTTCATCTTCTTTCCCTTGCTAAATCACAGCCCTGTTGTTCTGCAGCGCCCTGCTGTTCCCTGTCTCTGGTAACCTTTTGTTATGTCGAATCCTTGCAGTGCTTGAAACCCTGAACTGAGAGAGGCAATATGAAGACCTGAGTGCTTTGCAGTGCCAAAAGTCTGTTTTGTGCTGTCAAACCCTTCCTCCTTCCCAGACTATGCAGGCCATACGTCTTCATTGTGGTAAAACCTTTCACACTGCACATATGTCAAGGGACAGAGGATAACAAGGAAAACATTCACTAACTTTCAGGATGGGTTTCAAGTGATTTGCTGAGCAGCCCCTAGTCACAACACAAATGGCCTCTGACAGTGAAACCACTCAGCACTTTTGCCCTGTTCCTCTCTTATAAAATGACTTAGTGACATTCTGTTGTAAAACTGGGAGGAATTCACCTTGACCTTGGTGGAGTCTCTCTGTATTTAATACTCATTGTCTTTGTACTCTCTGATTTCACTCTGAATCCTCTGTAAGACTTGCTTGTCTCATAAATCAGTGACAGAATAAGCCAACTGCATTAATAAGGAGAAGGAAAAGGCATGTCCTGTAAGGAGTGACCTTCACCTAGTAACCTGCTGGTCATCTCAGAGTACGAAAAGTACACCTCTGTGAGCAGACTACTACTGGGAAGCAAAGCTGAAACCTCTGGCCTGTTACAAATTCTTTATTATCTTTGACACACCTCTTAACTTCTTTCAGCTTTGGCTTTCATTTGTGTAAAGTGGCTAACCCCGAAACAGTGTCACATTTAACACAGAGGTAAGGCTGAAGAACTTGGACACTGTAGATCCCTTTGAGCATCTAAAACAGAACTGCTCTCTCTATCTGCTGTGGGGCACAATTTTGCTTCTGTTCTTCCTGTTGACTACAAACTGAAAGGGATTTCACTGTTACAGTCCAGCCCTTCAGTCAAAGAGGGATGGGTACCGCCAAGAGCATGCCCACATGTATGCTAAGGCACAGAGTCAAGTTTGCATTCTTGTAGCTGAAGTGACATACACAAATCTGGAACCATTTCACAGTCATGTTTGCTTGTGTTGCTCTTTTCTGCTGCAGGTGGGAGATCTTGACTTACAAGCTTGGAGATCACCCCTGCCAGCTCGCTCTCTCAGCACCCTTGGGTGGATCCCATCTGGCCCCATACACTTCTGTGTGTCCCAGTGGCAGAGCAGGCCCCTAACCATTTGTTAAGTGTCACCTTCACTGACTTCACTGCTGTGACAGAGAGCTCAGCAAAAAGCAGTGTAGAAGGGGCAGCCCAACCTTCTGCCCTGGGCCTGAGCAGGATCAGCCAGCAACATAAACAATGTCAGAACTGTCAGCCCAGGAGCTTGTGTAATGATGTGGCCAGAAGCCATGGCCCAGTTATGACAGCTTGAAGCAGCTTGAATACAAAAGACAAGAGCTGGCCCTCATCAAGCAGTTTATCTATAGCTTAGTCTTGCTTCTGACTCTGTAATAAAGTGTTCTGTATGGTCACAGATTAGGATTTGCTCCACATGTATTGGTCCACTTTGCAGGAGGGCAACTTCTGTGTGCTACAGTCAGAGCTGGCAGCATAGCTGTCACATGGAGCTAGGGTGCATGTCTGTATCCTCAAACCCAAAACTAGCTTAGCACCAGAAAAGTAAACAAATTTTACCCATTTGGCTGTCTAAATGGGGTCAAATGAGGTCCTGGGGCAATGTACAGGAAGAGAATGTGCTAGGCAGTAGTGGAGAAGATCAGCTAAAACTGTTTTGAACCTGATAGTCTGAGCTTTAATCTGCGCTGCACAAGACCATGGGGCTGTCTGGAGTGTACACACAGTGTGTGTCCTGAGGTGTTCAGAGACCTAATCATCTCTGCAGTGTATTCTGCAACCACTCTGTGCTGCTTGCTTTTCAGAGGCCACTGTGGGCAGGAAGGACAGAGTATCATACAGTGTGTCAGAAAGGGGACCAAGGAAGGTAGCATCCATATGAACCATGGGAAATGCAGTGAAGCTACCCACTCTGTCCAGGTATGTCCTGTTACCTTATGTTGTGATTCCCTGAAGCTACCTTCTGCCTGTTGCATCAAAGCATAGCTGTTAGTTCTCTCCTTGCTATGAAAGTGAATGTACACTGGTAGAGTAGGAGCTGTGGTAGTCTGAGTGATCTCCATGCTCCCAGCAGACTGGCTGCATGACTGATCTGGGGAAATCACTGATGTGCTCAGCAGCCCTTTTGGTAGTGTAACCTGGTCACTAAAACTTGTAACCAGAGTCTTTATGTTCTATTTTAACTTTATTGCCTGTTCATTATTCCATACTTTCCATGGAAAACACTCACAGCAAGTTCAACATAATGAACACCATGCTGCCCTGCAGGGCTCCGAAGATGCAAGGGAGCTGTCATCTCTCTGTGCCAGCAGGATCAGCTGCTTTAACAACACCACGCAGCCATATTTGGGGACAAACCAGGGCAAAAGTGCAGTGAAGCTAGGATCAGAGGGGAACCTGTCTAGATGGCAATATTAACAGTTTCTATTAAAAAAACAAAACCACAAAGCACTTCTGACTGGAGTGAGACTCATCTCTTACTGCTCTCAGCATTACTCGAGCTATTTGTGTTGCCACAGCCACAAAGGAACTTGTACAGATTATGCAGCCTTTCTTGTTATTGACCAAGATGTCCTTCATCCTTGAGGCCACTTCATAGGTGATCAGGCCCAAATCTCTCCCACAGAGATGTTCTGAAGCAGTGGTAGTTTGTACTAAATTTGTCTTAGCCTCATGCTAAGATCCCAAACATCATTTTGCTACTAGGAAAGAGTTGGTGAGTTTTAGATAGAAGATCCCTTGAAACACAAGCTGAAAACTGGGCTGCAGTTGCTCTCAGGCCAGCATCTGCTTGTCCTGTCATCTGGTTGGGGGTAGGAAAACACTGGAAAATGCACTCATTTTTTTCCTGCATCACTGTAATATCTCCTAGTGCCAGTGCTGCAAGGTTCAGTGCCCTATGGCAGTGTGATGGAGCCTGTCCCCGCGAGTGCTCCTCCACTGCTCACAAAGCCATGCCCACCTCCTGCTAGCTGGCTGTGCATAAATACCTCCCTACCAGAGGTGCAGGGAGGCTGGGCAGCTTTTCCTATCAGTTTTCAGAAAGATCTGAGGACCTATGAAAGGAATGGACACTACTAAGAAACCACTCCTTCTGAAGGCACGTGTGCTAAAGAAGAGAACTTTCTGAAATACTCTGGTCAACTCTCTGAACTAAGACTACAGTCTGATAGCAGAGAATTAAGAGGGTCAGCTGAGAAACTTCAGCAGAATAACTAACCCGGCTGTTCTGGAATAGGTCAACTTGTCTAGAGGGCCCACTGGGGATAGTTAGTGAATTATTATCTGACTTACCCATCTGTATTTCCTTTGAGAAAAAGAAGTCTGAGGACATCCCTTTGACACTGATAAAGCTGGTGTAGCACGAGTCAGGCAGAGCACCAGAAGGTGTTCTCATGATATGCCTAAATCTGCTGCTCTAGGACTTTGAGGGTAGCATCTAATTAATCCAGTCAGTTACTCAAGTGAAAGGGTCCTTTTATAAGATCTTTAAGAGGAGTGTTAGCAAAACAGGCAGGGCCTCTTAAGTATGTTCTTTCATCCATTAACTGTAGTTGGTCGATTAAGATAAACTGAATTGTTGGATGCCACTGCACAGCAACTCTTCGAGGCAGCTCTTACATTAACCCCCCCTTGGGCCCTGTGATAGACCAGTTCTCGTAGGGTAATTAGAAATGTACCATACGTTGTAAATAACACTGCTGGGTGGCAGAGCAAACCATAAACTGGGAGATCAGACTCACATTTCAAATGCAGTGGCGTTCTGTGGCTTTGTTTCAGATCCAACCTAGGGATACCCCCTGCATCACCCAGCCACAGCAGGTTCTGGAGAGGCTGTGGAACTGAACTGTGCGCTCTCTCCTTCCATGAATCTTCTCAGAAGGTGTGGGGTGGGGAGGAGAAAGGCATGCAAAGAGCACTTGGGGACAGTCCCCACTGCCCCCAGCAGGGTGTGGCTTGCCAGTCTGCAGCCTCACCTTCCTGTCTGCAGTACCTGGGGTTTTTTGTGCGTGGTACTAGGGATGCTTAAATCACACCACTGTCACTTCTGTCCCCCATGAACATAACCCAGGGCAAATCTGCAATACACAGCAAACTCTTTCCTCTTGTGTATCCCCATCAAGACATCTCTGGTTCCCATAATGGAAACAGGGAACATAAAGAAGTCTACCCAGTCTCATGAGCTCTTGGGACACGAAGATGGTCATGGGCACACATTCCTCCTCTGTAGTGTAATTTGATCAGAAAAGTAGCTATCAAAATTTGAGTCCAGTCCTCAGCATCTGCTGAGGACTTGGGACCACTTCTTGAGAGGAATATGGGACTGTGATTTTTTACAAGGAGAGACCCAGCATGTTGTGGCTGAGCAGTGGCAGCTGTCTGAGGCTATGCTGGGACACATCCACTGTGTGTGCCGGATGCTGAGGTGCAATGCAGAGCTGTGCTGGAGGAGCACGTTGCCTTCGTGACTACCTATCCTGTTCCTTCACACCTGCATCCCCACTGTGAACCAGGACAAACAGCTCCATGGGTATGAGGAAATGGGAGAGCAGCCATGGAGCTGCTGTAAGGCTAACAACTACGTCTAGACAATGTATTAAAAGCTGTCCTTCAGTATCAATAAGACATTATCCATGCTGTCCAGAGACATTTCTTAAAGGTGCTGCTCTGAAAACCTCTGCCATCAAAGAGCACTTAGTAGCTGTCTTTCTGCCCTTGCTCTCTTGGAAGGACAATCCTCTAGCCCTGTAACACTTGATGATAGGGGATGAAGCATACCTCGTGCCAGGTCTAAGCTGCAAGGGGGTTATCTCTGGCAGACTGTTCGCTGTCTCTGAGCAGCTGAAGTCCTGCATTAGCCACTGTCACCTTCTAACTCCCTGTGGCAATTCAGACCATACTAAAGTAAACAGAAATGAAGACATGACTCATGTCAGAGCTGGCTCTGGCTATTGTCAAGAATTTCAATAGGCTGTGCACAACCTGAAGTCAGAGTATAACACTGGGATCACCTGCTCTGCAACAAACTTACCCAACTGAGTTTCAAGTGCAATGACTGATGAAAGCTACTGAGATTTCATTTTCCATTATGTTTACCAGACCACAGGAGTCTCTGCCTTGTCTCTAGGCTCAATCACTGCTCCTCCTTCCTTCTGTTACAGCCTTTTCATGGGACTTTCTCCTGTCTACAAGATGCAGAGTGCAGCATGTATTCCACACTGAGATAAAGAAAAGCTGTGTATAGATTTATGTAAGGTTTTAAAAATTATTATTTTTTTAAAACCCACAAAGTCAACTCTTACAATGCTTATGATATCCATGTTTCTCCTGGGCTTAATAACCTTCAGCCAAATTCCATACAAGTCTTGAAGACATCTGAATCCCATCACTACCTCCATAATTAACATTATCACCAACCCTGGGAAGCACTTGACCTATAAGAAGGAAATTCTTTCTCTTTAAAGCTTCTCATCAGTGCTATGGGTGCATGATGGCTTAGTGTACACACAGAGCAGGAGTTTATGGGGAAGAGAACTGAGTGGAATCAGCAGTTAGAATTTCTCTTAGAAAGCAAAAAGAGAAAAGGAGGGGAATATCTTTCCCAAAATAACTAATTGAAATCTGTAGTTCAGGGCTTAATTTTCCTCCTAAGTCCAGAGACCTTGAGAGCCTTTGCTCTGTTTTGTCTCCAGGTCTGGTCTGGAGTTGACTTGATTCTGCTGCAAATGCAGGGTGAAGCAGCATGAGCTTGTGTTGGCAGCATTTCTGTTGTAGCATACAGCTGCAAGCCAAAAGGCAGCTCCTCTTTTCACAAGACCTCCTTATGTATGAAGCTGCACCAAATTTTGGGATGTGTCTGACATTTTCTAGAAGACAGAGGCAGAAGAGGGCCACATGGTTTGCTAGCTGAGGAGCAGGCTTTGCTCTGCAATGTGCTCTCCTATATTCTGCCCATACTCTCTTCCCAAAGAGCAGCTCACTTACTATAGATTCTTATTTAGGGTAAAACTCAAGGAGAACTTTGTCCACAAGATAAAATCAACTCATGCTTTGTTTTTTCTGCTTGCCACAGCTAGAGCTGCTCAGTTCAGGCATGGCTGCCAGAGGAGATCCAAAAAACGTCCCCATTTTGCAGAGTGCTCCAGGCTCTTCCTTTAGAATTCTTCCCTCTTTTTGCTCCCCACTGAGGCAGAAACAACCATAGCCTTATGGTCCCCCAGGGCTGCAGCTCAGCTGAGTGGGAAGGGCAGGCCACAGCTGTACTGCAGTGCACAGCAGTCAGGTGCTGTAGCCGTAGCTGCTGTAGCATTTATTCAAGGAGTGAAAGGCTTCCAGAGTTTCTAGTGGACATTCTCTCTGCACATCTAAGGCAACACCATAGCTCTGTTCCTCAGAGCTGGTCAAAGCTGTGATGTTCCTGTTAGAATTCTCCTACCAGCTCTGTCCCAACACACTTCAAGTGCTAACCTAGGGTCGTACCCACTTGTGCTGCTTGCTTGAACTTTACCAAGGAGACCTGATCCTCTTCTGGCCAGCAGCCATGTGTTTTGCCAAAGTGCTGATTTCTTTTTTGGACCTGTTCTACCCACTCCTTTCATTTCACAGAGAGCCAGCGCGCTGCAGCACTGCTGCAGGAATGAGGCATCAGGGCAGAAACAAGTCCTACACAGACAGCAATCTGCTGCACTCTCAGAGGTCAGCAACAGAGATGGAGTATGGAATCAGTAAATGCACAGGTGTAAGAACCACTCCTGCCCTGGGGCTGGAGTTCAGCAGTAACAATAAAAGTGCTGTGCAGAGGGCACATCTACCTGCTTTCTCACTGCAGATACTGAAAGACCTTCCTTGGTCACTGACCTCTGCCCAAATCGCTGTACCTGCCTGTTTTATCTCTTGCTCTTTGCCTTACTCAAATCAGGTGACAGACTGGGATTTCCAAATGCTATTTAAGTCCCAAGAGACAGAGCAGTAGAAAGATCACAGAGTCATAGAATG
>VWYK01020807.1:0-12785 GCA_013399775.1 Semnornis frantzii | reverse complement strand
ACTTTCATGTTTCTGTGATTCTGATCCTGTAAGCCACAAGCCTCAGGCCAGTCATGGGTAACTCCCATGACAAGGTCTGTCTGCACCCTTCACCCCTCGGAGGGTGGCAGAGGAGGTTGAATGTTTTTATTTCTCTCCACACCTTCATGCCTCCTCACTGCCAATTTCAGAGCTGTTAGTCTCAGTTCATAGTAATGGTGAGAAAACAAAATTCCATCTGCTTCTGTCAGGAAAAGGAAAGATATGGAAGGGAATGAGAGAATCAACAGAAAATTCCACGTGCCAGACATCCTCTGCTGCTAGCTATTACTTTTCTCTAGAATGCCTTGCTCAGCTGTATGGCACAAAGTACCTTGCACTTAGCATATGCACAGGATCTTTATTTTATGTAGATCCTGAAATTCAGCTCTTCTGAGAGTATCATTCCAAGCACTGCTCTTCCACTGCTCACCTAAAGCCAGAAATATTACTCCCATGTGCATCAAAAGCAGCACTGCCAGCAGATCCAGAGAGATGATTCTGCCACTTTGCTCTGCTGAGACCTCACCTGGAGTGCTGTATCCAGCTCTGGAGCCCTCAATACAGGAAGGACATGGACCTGATCAACAGGTCCAGAGGAGGGCATGAAAACAACCAGGGGGCTGCAGCCCCTCTGCTATGAGAACAGGCTGAGGGAGCTGGGGTTGTGCAGCCTGGAGAAGGCTCCAGGCAGACCTCAGAGCAGCCTGCCAGGACCTGAAGGGAGCTGCAAAAAAGATGGAGAGAGAGACTGTTTGCAAAGGCCTGTGGGACAATGGCTTCAAACAAGAGCAGAGCTGATTTAGATTGGATGTTAGGAACAGGTTCTTTACTATGAGGGTT
Source organism: Semnornis frantzii (assembly GCA_013399775.1). NCBI lineage: Eukaryota > Metazoa > Chordata > Aves > Piciformes > Ramphastidae > Semnornis > Semnornis frantzii. Next base: position 11,924 of record VWYK01020807.1, on the reverse strand, counting down.
CTGAAACACTGCANCTGATTTAGATTGGATGTTAGGAACAGGTTCTTTACTATGAGGGTTCTGAAACACTGCAACAGATTGCCCAGGGTGGTAGCTGAGGCCCCATCCCTGGAGATATTCCAGGTGAGGCTGGACAGAATGACCTTTGAGAGTCCTTTACAACCTAATGCAAACTGTGAATCTCATGACCTCCAGTCTTCTGGAGACTGAGCTGACCTCAAGATCTGGCTTGATCAGGGGTTTGGAGCAGCTCTGCTGTGAGGCCAGGCTGAGGGAGCTGGGAGTGTGCAGCCTGCAGAAGAGAAGGCTCCAGGCAGACCTCAGAGCAGCCTGCCAGGAGCTGAAGGGGCTGCAAGCAGGCTGCAGAGGGACTGTTTGCAAAGGCCTGCAGGGACAGGATGAGGGCAATGGTTTGAAATGAGAGCAGAGCAGCTTGAGATTGGCTGTGAGGAACAAGTTCTGCACCAGGAGGCTGCTGCAACACTGCAGGAGGTTGCCCAGGGAGGTGGTTGAGGAACCATCCCTGGAGATGAGTTCAAGGTGAGGCTGGGCATGGCTGTGAGCAAGGTGCTCTAGTGAAGGATGTCCCTGCTGAGTCCAGGGGGTTGGACTGGATGAGCTTTGGAGCTCCCTTCCAGCCCAGCCCATTCTGTGACTCTCTAGAATTAAGTGACTAACAAGCAGTTGGAAGGCTGTTTCCCCTTCAATGGTTTTCAGCCCCAGACATAATTTTTAGAGCAATGTGTAGGAACTTGTGCCAGGGTTGTTGAGCATAAGAGCAAAAATTCAGGCTTCTGCCTTTGCAATAGGTTTGGAATGGCTTAAAGGTGAACAAATAGTGAGGAACAGAAACAAGAGAGATGGGGAGTAAGACCCACATGTTCCAAAAGAAGCAGAGAGAGGTTTAGGCTAAAAAGAGCTCTTAAGAGTTAAATGATCTGCAATGATGAAAGCCCTGAAATTAGATTTCACTCGATATCAAACAGATTTAAGAGTGGTGTGTTAGAAGAAGAGGCTCCTTTCATGAAAATGCAAATAGCAGCAAGCTGGTTTAATTATAGGCTGGAGGTGCTGCATGCTGGGAGGCTTGAAAGCGGCGTAGGAAAAAGCAGAAGCATGAGACCTTCCCACCAGTGTTTACAGGTCTTCATCTCAACCAAGCAATGTTTTGCAGCTCCATTATGCCTTTCTCCCCCCATCTCACTGATAGTTTGTCACATGCATACTGATGGGATTTCTTCTGCTTGGAGATGTCCCTACAAGGAGGGTCTTGCAACTCGAAGGACAAAATGCTATGGGCTGCAGAAGGGTGGAAACGCAGGCAGGAATCCTACTTCCTTCCTGAGCCAGAGACCTGCAACCACTGCTGCCAGTGGGAGGATGATCAGAACCCATAATTCAATACCCTAGAAGAAAGAGATGGAAGTACCCAGGTGGAGCAGCTATAAACCAGTAAACAACTGGCTGTGCCTAACACAAGTCACCAGTTAATAAAAACAGGAGTTCAGTTTAGTTTCCAGAACATGAGCTAACACAGCATCAGAGATTCAGCGATTCATGGAATGGGTTAGGTTGGAAGTGACCTTGAAGATCATTCGGTTCCAACTCCCTGCCATGGGCAGAGACTCCTCCCACTAGCTCAGCTTGCTCAGGTGCCTTTAGCACCTCCAGGGAGGAGGCATCCACAGCCTCTCTGGGCAACTTGTGCCAGTGTCTTTCCACCCTCACTGGAAAGAATTTCTTCCTCCTCTCTAGTCTCGATCTGCCCTCCTCAAGCCTCAATCCATTTTCTCTCATCCTGTCACTTCCAGTCCTTGGAAAAAGTCCCTTCCTGTAGTCCTTGTAGCCCACTCCAGGTACTGGCAGGGTGCTCTGAGGTCTCCCCAGAGCCTTCTCTTCTCCAGGCTGAACACCTCCAGCTCCCTCAGACTGTCCTCACAGCAGAGCTTCTCTAGACCTCTGATCATCCCTGTGGCCTCCTCTGGACTCTCTCCAGCAGCTCCACCACATCCTTCTTCTGTCGAGGGCCCCAGAAATGGATGCAGTGCTGCTGGTAGGGTCTCATGAGAGCAGAGCAGGAGGCAAAATCTGCAGAGGGCTGTGGACTAGATGACCTTTGAAGGTTCCTTCCAAGCCAGACCATTCTGTAAATCTATGAAAATCCCTTCCCTCATGCTGCTGGTCACACTGCTTTGGGTGTAACCTAGCACAGGGTTGACTTTTCTGGGCTGCAAGCAGCTCGTGTTGAGTTTATCATCGACTGACACCCCCCAGATATGCTCTACCTAGAAGTAATACAAATGCAAACAGTTTAACAGCAAAGTGACAGTTGTCACTGTCCTTTCCACCTCTTCCCAGCCACTAAGGCACACAGGTCATAGCCAGCTCTGTCTGAACACAGCTGCCAGCTCCTACATTCTAATCTGTGAGAGAAAAAAAAATACCTTCACATCCATTTGCAAATAGAGAAGAAACTAAAGCAGTATTTCAGGAACTGCATATCTGCATGCAAAAGAAGCAGGGGATCCCATCAGCGAGGTGTGTGCCTTTTTAAAGTCATTGTGCTGATGGGTGCTGAGTACCAATCAGCTCAGAATGGCTCTGAAATATGGGAAGAGAAAAATAGGAACCCTCTGGTTATTTAAAAATACATTTGAGCCTCGATGGTTGCACATTTAAGAGAGGCCACTGCTGCCTAAGGCTCTTTGTGCTTTCCTTCAGTAGATGTCACTGCAGCCTAAATAGTTCCCAGCGAGTCTGGGGGGGGGGAAGGATAACATCAGTTTCACCAGGGAGTGGTTCTCAGTGGAGGACAGAAATCTTCTGCTTTCAGATTTCCAGCAGCACTCAGTATTAGTCCTCACATCCACTTTGTTGTTGTTGTTAGGTTTTTTTTCCCTCTTCTGCTTTTGTTTCTTGGCTGGAGTCAAACACAAGAAACTATTCACTGTTAGGCTTGGATGCAGCTGGAATCTCACCAGGGAAGCTAATCTGGGACATTCTAAACCAAAAGCAGCAGTCATCCTGCTTTTGAGGACTCAAATCAAAACCTGCTCTCTGATGGAGCCTCTAATCAAATTCACAGTCCCACAGATGCATTATCTGATCAAGATCTGAACTCCTCTCTCTGCATTTCTTGCTGTACCTTGAAAGCAAAATCCCTACCAGCTTAGTTTTGCATTTTGTTCTGGTTGAATTTATTTTGCTTTTAAGGTGGCCTGGCTGCTTCTGCAGTAAAGCAAAATGTTGGTCAAAGAGTTTTACTTAAAACAAGAAATCTTCAGATCTAAGCCAACAAGGAACTGGGAAGAAAAAGAAAAAAAAGCTGAAAAAATCCATTAAAAAATATTCCTGGAAATGCCTGTATGGCAAACAAGGACTGAAGCTAAAAAGGGAAAATAATAGGATGTATGTGAGAAGCAACATCGGAAACTGAAGAGGCTTTCACAAGGCTGAAAAAGATACTTTCAGCAAGCTGATGTACAGCTAGAGAGATGCAGCTGCTAACAAAGTCAACAGTTTAGTCAGAGCCTGAAAACTCCTCCTCTCTTAGTCATTCCTAGAAATCAGAGGACTGCAGCCTGCTGAGGCTTCTGAGCCTGAGAACCAAATCAGAGAATAGAATATTAGAATCACAGAATCAGCCAGGTTGGAAGAGACCTCCAAGCTCATCCAGCCCAACCTAGCACCCAGCCCTAGCCAATCAACCAGAACATGGCACTAAGTGCCCCATCCAGGCTTTGCTTCAGCACCTCCAGGGACAGTGACTCCACCACCTCCCTGGGCAGCCCATCCCAATGCCAATCACTCTCTCTGGCAAGAACTTCCTCCTAACACCCAGCCTAGACCTAACCTGGCACAGCTTGAGACTGTGTCCTCCTGTTGCTGGTTGCCTGGGAGCAGAGCCCAACCCCACCTGACTACAACCTCCCTTCAGGTAGCTGTAGACAGCAATGAGGTCTGCCCTGAGCCTCCTCCTCTGCAGGCTGCACACCCCCAGCTCCCTCAGCCTCTCCTCACAGGGCTGTGCTCCAGGCCCCTCCCCAGCCTTGCTGCCCTTCTCTGGACACCTTCCAGCACCTCAACATCTCTCTTGAATTGAGGGGCCCAGAACTGGACACAGCACTCAAGCTGTGGCCTGACCAGTGCTGAGTGCAGGGGCAGAATAACCTCCCTGCTGCTGCTGGCCACACTGTTCCTGATCCAGGCCAGGATGCCATTGGCTCTGCTGCCCACCTGGGCACACTGCTGGCTCATCTTCAGCTCCTCTCTACCAGTACCCCCAGGTCCCTCTCTGCCTGGCTGCTCTCCAGCCACTTTGTCCCCAGCCTGTAGCACTGCTCGGGGTTGTTGTGGTCAAAGTGTAGAACCTTGCACTTAGCCTTGTTAAATCCCCTTGCAGACACAGGTAGGAGAAAGCTGATCTTGGAAACAGGCTGTGTGGCTTTGGGGTCTTCTGTAGACACAACGACTGAGACTAATCCTGGCTGAGGGCACTTTGGTAAGCATGAAAGATATCAGACCAACAGAGCCTTCTCTGGTGTGGGAGAGTGTAGAAGCCTTCACCTGAAGAATTACAGGATTGTCAGGTTTGGAAGGGATCTCATCCAGTCCCAACCCCCCTGCCATGGGCAGAGACACCTCACACTAGATCAGGCTGGCCAGAGCCTCATCCAGCCTGGCCTTAAACACCTCCAGGGATGAGGCTTCCACCACCTTCCTAGTCAGTCTGTTCCAGTGTCTCACCACCTTCATGCTGAAGAACTTCTTCCTAACACCTAATTTAAATCTCCCCTCCTCTAGCTTTGTTCCATTCCCCCTAGTCCTCCTGTTCTCCAGGCTGAACACCCCCAGCTCCCTCAGCCTGTCATAAAAATATAGAATGGTTTAGGTTGGAAAGGACCTCAGAGCTCATCCAGTTCCAACTCTCTGCCATAGGCAGGGACACATCCCACTAGAATAGGTCACTCAATGCCTCATCCAACCTGGTGCTGAACATAGGTTGCTGGCAACCTGTGCCAATGTCTCACCACCCTCTCTGGAAAGAGCATCTTCCTAACATCTCATCTAAATCTCCCCTCCTCTAGCTTGGATCCTTCTCCCCTAATTCTATCAGTACCTGACACCTTAAAAAGTCCCTCCCCAGCTTTCTTGTAGCCCCCTTTAGACACTGGAAAGCCACAAGAATGTCTCCTCAGAGCCTTCTCATCTGCAGACTGCACAGCCCCAACTCTCTCAGCCTGGAGCTGTAGCCCTCTGAGCATCCACGTGGGCATTCTCTGAAGGCAGCTGAGTTTGCTGTGTTAAGGCAAGGAGCGAGCAGTGCACATTCAAGTCTGATGGATCCCAGCCCGAGGCTTTGCACTGCATGCAGAACACACGCTCTGGATTCCACAGAAGCCAAGGCTGTGTGCTAGGGACATGACAAGTGACTCCCTGAGGCAGTGGCTGGTGAGGAAGCTCCCTTTTGATCTCTGGGCATGGTTTTATGGAGCACTCTCTGCACAAAGCCAAACTCCAGGTGACAGGAGCATGGAGAAGTGGCAAGGCTCACATCCAGGACAAGAAGATAGCATTTCCAAGGACTGCTCACACTGAAGGAAGTTTTTGTGGCTGCTGCTAATTTAGAGAAACAGGGAAAGGCCTAAGATGTAAGCCAACACTATTACCAAGCACTGGAACCCTACAGTGCAGACTGTTGAAATAAACCTGGTCTTGGCCAGGGTACATCCAAGTTCAAGTCAACATTAAGCATCAGTACAGATATCATCCCACCAGAACTGCCAAGTGAGGGTGGTAAGACACTGGCACAGGTTGCCCAGGGAAATGGCAGAAGCCTCATCCTTAGAAGTCTTTAAGGCCAGGCTGGATGAGGCTCTGAGCAACCTGATCTAGAGTGAGGTGTCCCTGCCCATGGCAGGGAGGTTGGAACTGGCTGATCCTTAGGGTCCCTTCCGGCCCTGCCAATTCTGTGATGAAACAGGAAGGTCTCAATTGTGTTTAGGAAGGATGCTGTTCACATCTAAGCCTTTCCTCAGCTAAATCAATCTTCTGCTACCTTATTAAATACAATTTCTAGGAGTCTAATGAACACATGGAGCAGGAGAGACTAGGAATCAGCAGTTCATTTCCCTCTGCCCTCCCCACAGTAAAGCCCACACATCTGAGTATTTGCAGATGATCTCCATAAAGTGAAGAGATGGCTGGAGAGACTGTGTTAAAGCCACTTTCTGCTGCAAAGGCTAACCACAATGCAGGACCATTCCTTCTGCCAGCCAAGGTTTTGTCTTGCTTCATGGAATCATAGAATCACAGAATCAGTCAGGGTTGGAAGGGACCTCAAGGACCATCCAGTTCCAACCCCACTGCCATGGGCAGGGACACCCTACCCTAGATCAGGCTGGCCAGAGCCTCATCCAGCCTGGCCTTAAACACCTCCAGGGATGGGGCCTCAACCACCTCCCTGGGCAACCCCTGCCAGGCTCTCACCACTCTCATGCTGAACAGCTTCCTCCTCACCTCCAGTCTGAATCTCTCCACCTCCAGCTTTGCTCCATTCCCCCCAGTCCTGTCACTACCTGATAGCCTAAAAAGTCCCTCCCCAGCTTTCTTGTAGCCCCCTTCAGATCCTGCAAGGCCACAAGAAGGTCACCTGGGAGCCTCCTCTTCTCCAGACTGCACAGCCCCAACTCTTTCAGTCTGTCCTCACAGCAGAGCAGCTCCAGCCCTCTGAGCATCCTTGTGGCCCTTCTCTGGACACACTCCAGCATCTTCACATCCCTCTTGTCCCAGGGGCTCCAGAACTGGATGCAGTACTCCAGGTGGGGGTCTCAGCAGAGCACAGTAGAGGGGGAAAATCCCCTCCCTTGCCCTGCTGGCCACACTTCTGATGCAGCCCAGGCTCTGGTTGGCTTTCTGGGCTGCAAGTGCACACTGCTGGCTCATGTTGAGCTTCTCACCCACCAGCACCCCCAAGTGCCTCTCCTCAGGGCTGCTCTCCAGCCAGTCACTGCCCAGCCTGGATTGGTGCTTGGGATCGCCTGGACCCAGCTGCAGGACCTTGCCCTTGGTCTTGTTGAACCTCATGAGGGTGGCTTGTGCCCATCTCTCCAGCCTGTCCAGGTCCCTCTGGATGGCATCTCCACCCTCCAGTGTGTCTGCTGCACCACACAGCTTGGTGTCACCAGCAAACTTGCTGAGGGTGCTACATCTTCCTTTCTTGCTGCTTCTACCTGCCTCTTTTCCCAGCTTTGGATTTCACACCCACGCCCTTCTTTCCTCCCACTTTCTTTGTCTCTGTAGAACAACCCAGTCTGCCACTCCCTGCAGCCTCACTGAGTCCTGGACCCCTCTGGTTCTCTGCTTTCTTTCAGAGGATTCTCTCTTCCATGAATTTCTCCACTCAGCTTCACTTGAGGCCAGTCAGGCTGGACTTCTGCTCTCTCCCTGCCTGTGCTCCTCCCTGGCTACAGCCCTTAAACTCTTTCTCCATTTCCAGCAGCATCAAACTTCATTTGTCCCTATCATTTTCTTGCTGTCTGCTCTCTGTGCAGTGTTATCTTCAGCTCTGTCCTTTGACTCCAGGCATTATTTTATTTTCGTTTTATTGATGCATCCAATGCCTTTGCTGAAGGAGTGCCACATCTCCTTTCTGTGTTTAGTTGGCATTCCTCCTCCAGCTCACCTTATTCCAAAGCTTATTGTCCTGCATTGATACTCCTCAGCCATATTCTCAGACCTTTGAAGCTGTGTTCCTCCCTTTTAGAGCACGTTCATACCTCTTTCAGCTGCATACTTAAGGTCTCCTGCTCCCTCCTGCTTTGTCACTCAGTCTTTCCACAATTCCCAGATCATTGGTAGCTATCAGCATTTCTGTGCCCTCTCTTTTCCCACATTTCTTCTTTATTTTCCTCCTTCTGTCTCAAGGGTTGTTGTTCATCTTCTACCTGCTTCACTCTTCACCCAAGAGCAAGTTTGTTTTACCCACCTACAGTTCTTGCAATTTCCTGGTTAAGTAATTCTCTGTCATCTCCAGTGTGTTTTTTGCTTCCCTGAATCATCCTCCCTCTTATCCTGCTTCTGTATCTCCTTCACTTTCCACATTGGGATCTCACCAGTGCCATCTACATGAAGACATCTGCTTTCCATCACTTCCCTTTCTCTAACTCCTTTCCTTCTTCCATGTCACATATTAAGTTTTCCTCCTTTCCAGTTCCTCTATTTGTCTCAGTTCTTCCATCCAATGGAGAGCCATGAGGATGATTGAGGGACTTGAGCATCTCTCCTGTGAAGAGAGGCTGAGAGACCCGAGGCTGTTTAAGCTGGAGAAGAGAAGGCTGAGAGGAGATCTGAGCAATGTTTATCAGTATCTGAGGGGTGGATGTCAAGTGGAGGGGGCCAAGCTCTTTTTGGTGGTCAACAGCAATAAGCCAAGGAGCAATGGATACAAACTGGAACAGAGAAGGTTTCAGCTCAGCATGAGGAGAAACTTCTTTACAGTGAGGGTGGCAGAGCCCTGGAGCAGGCTGCCCAGAGAGGTTGTGGAGTCTCCTTCTCTGCAGACTTTCCAACCCCACCTGGATGCATTCCTGCGTGAACTACCCTAAGGGATCCTGCTTGGCAAGGGGTTGGACTGGATGATCTCTGGGGGTCCCTTCCAACCTCTAACATTCTGTGATCCTGAGAAAACTGTTGTTCACTCTTCCTTCATTTCTCACACCCCCACCAAACCCATCTTTTTTTTTTCCTGATCCCCTTTTCTCACCAGCTACAGACAGCTCTGCTCCTTTTTCCCATTTCTGAGTTCCTCAAACACACCTCCTCTCCACTTTCATCCCAGAAGCTCTGTAAAGGAGCCTTCTCCCCTTAGACACATCACCATCTGCTCTCACCTATGTCTCTCCTTGGTACTGTACTGCATCAAAGCTGGAAGGTGTCCACAGAAGGGCCATAAGGATGCTCAGAGGGCTGGAGCTGCTCTGCTGTAAGCAGAGACTGAGGGAGTTTGGGCTGCGCAGTCTGGAGAGGAGAAGGCTCCCAGGTGACCTTCTTGTGGCCTTGCAGTATCTGAAGGGGGCTACAAGAAAGCTGGGGAGGGACTTTTTAGGCTGTCAGGTAGTGATAGGGCTGGGGGGAATGGAACAAAGCTGGAAATGGGGAGATTCAGCCTAGAGGTTAGGGAGAAGTTGTTCAGCGTGAGGGTGGTGAGAGCCTGGAAGGGGTTACCCAGGGAGCTGGTGGAAGCCTCATCCCTGGAGGTGTTCAAGGCCAGGCTGGATGAGGCTGTGGCCAGCCTGATCTAGTGTGAGGTGTCCCTGCCCATGGCAGGGGAGTTGGAACTGGCTGATCCTTGTGGTGCCGTCCAACCCTGACTGATTCTATGAAAAACAACAACACATCACTGAAACCTTCTCCCAACATTTCCCTGCCTGTCCCTTTGTTGTTTGTTTTCCCTTTGGGCATCTGTCCCTGCACTTCATGCCATTTGGAGGTCTTTCAAAACCCTCCTCCAGTAGTTATGATGATCTAACCCTATGATGATTTTGTTATTAATTTGAACATTCATCTTTTCACTCCAGCTCTGCCTGTTTATTCTGAGGAAAGCCTCAGCAAATCTGGCCCAGATCTGTTCTTCAGGGACATGACCCCAAAACAGTTCTGTTTGAAACAACATTTCCAGTTGTATCTTCTTTGCAGTCACCATGACAGATAATATCGAGCCTGCCACTTCACTGCACTTTCCCCCTCCATCTTCTTTCTCATAGCTGAATTATGCTTTCCTCCTGACAAGACTTTTTTTTTTTTCTCCCCCAGCATTTCTAGTCGAAGGCTTTTTGCCTTTATCTGCATATTAAAAACTCATCTGAATTTTCCTGACACCACACATTGGTTGCTGCAACATCTGTTTCCTTACCCTTGCCATGCACTACCTTAATAATTCATCATCATCATTCAGGGAGATGCTAAGATCTAAATTTTCCTCTTATTGCAACCACTTCTTTGTTCTCCCCATCTCCAGCAGCATTGTATACACTGTCTTCAGTTTTCATTTACAACCCAGCCCCAACATAGCATTTAGCCTGGAGGAGAGGAGGCTGGGAGGATATCTTCTTGCTCCTTGAAAGGAGGTTGGAGTCAGGCTGGTGTTGGTCTCTTCTCCCAATAAACCAGTGATAGAATGAGAATAGGTTGAAATTGAGCCAGGGGAGTTTTAGGTTGGCCATTAGGAAGTAGAGAGAGGTGAGTTTAGGAGAGACAGGGCTCTGCTGGAGAGAGTCCTATGGAAGGCTGTGAGTATGATGAGGGGACTGGAGCACTGCCTGGTGAGGAGAGGCTGAGGGACCTGAGGCTGCTTAGTCTGCAGAAGAGNCACCTCCCTGGGCAGCTCATTCCAGTCCCTGATCACTCTCTCCGTGAAAAACTTTTTCCTAATGTCCAATCTAAACCTCCCCAGCCGCAGCTTGAGGCCATTCCCCCTTGTTCTGTCTCCAATTACCTGTTAGCAGAGCCCAGCAGCAGCCTCTCCACAATGTTCCTTCAGGTAATTGTAGACAGCAATGAGGTCTCCCCTCAGCCTCCTCCTCTTCAAACTAAACAGTCCTGATCTGGGGAGCCCAAACCTGGGCACAGTATTGCAGGTGTGGTCTCAGCAGGGCAGAGTAGAGGGGCAGGAGAACCTCCCTAGACCTGGTGGCCACACTTTTCTTAATGCACCACTGGCCCTCTTGGCAACAAGGGCACTTTGCTGTCCCATGCAGGACTTGCTGGCCACTGGACTCCAAGGTTGTTCTCCATGGAGCTGCTAAGGATAATCTTAGTCTGTACTAGTGCCTGCTGTTATTCCTCCCCAGATGCAGAATTCTGCCCTTGTCCTTATTGAACTTCCTGAGGTTCCCCTTCCCCCAGCTCTCAGCCTGTTGAATGGCAGCACAGCCTGACAGGGTGTCAGCCACTACCCTCAGCAAACCTGCTTGGATCCACTCCATGCCCTCACCCAGGTCGCTGCTGAAGATACTGAACATTGATGGATGTACTGCAGAGTTCACTGAGATAAGGATGTATACTGCTTTGAAATGTTAGATTGTCTACCTTACAGCAGGCTGGGAAGAAAGCAGATTTAACTTTCTTCTGTGTGCTATTTTCTTGTCATGGAGAAGTTACATAAACACTCAGACTTCAGAAGCATAAAACAACAGAAGTGGGGTTCCTTTGCTCAAAGCCCATCTCCTGGGTAAGAAAACACAAAGCCAATGACAGCCTGCACATGCAGGTTGTCTCCATCAGGTATCAGCATCACACAGTGAGAAGTGGACTGAGCTGGGGAGAGCTAAACAAATTAAATGTCAACAACTTAATTATTCATCTCCACTTCTGCAAGTCAAAACAGTCACATTCTGATCCTGCAGGTTATAATTAGGCTGAGTCTTGGCTCTGCAAAAGCGGAATGAGTATCTAGCAAACTACCCACATATGTTTAGGAAGCCAGAAGAAAGGGCAGTGGCAATGCCTAAGAGGAGAATACAGCAGGTGGCTAAGCAGCACAGAGAGCCTATTTTTAAAGCAAGAGGCAGAGAGTAGGTAAGTTGCAGATCACTGCCACTTTGCATAGCCTAAACAAGTCCTGTTAAATGAGACAGAATAACTATGGCTTGCAGACACAGCACTGCCACTCCACCCCTGCTGGAAGGGCTCTCTTTGCCTTACAACTGCTGGGCACACCAGCTGCTGTTCTGTGGTGAGGACATGCAGAAAGCTCTCATCCCTCTTCTATCCCCACAGACACTTGGACAGTCAAATGTAGTGAAGCATTTCCAGGTTGAGAGTCACAGAATGGCTTCGTTTGGAAGGGACCTCAGACATCTACTCCAATCTTTGTGCCATGCCCAGGGACACCTCTGCATCTGGCTCAGCTGCTCAAGGTCTCA
>VWYK01020783.1:0-10322 GCA_013399775.1 Semnornis frantzii | reverse complement strand
GCCGCTGCCCCGGCGATCGGCGGCCCAGCCGTGCTGCTGCGCGCCCCGGAGGCTGCCCAGTTCCTGCGGCAGCGGCAGCGGCGAGCCTTCCAGATCTTCGAGGAGACCAAGCAAGGGCACCTAGAGAGGGAGTGCGTGGAGGAGCACTGCAGCAAGGAGGAGGCCCGGGAGGTGTTTGAGAACGACCCCGAGACGGTAAGGGCACAGAGATTTGAGTGGATTGGCCAGGGCTGCCCTCTCGCCCTCCCTCCAGCTGGGTACCAGCTACGTGCACAGCTGGGAAAGCCGTTGGGAGGAGGAACCAGAACCATTAGGTGAATGACTGGAAGACACATGACATAAGTAGCACTCAGCCTTCGCAGGAGCTGGTCAGTGAGAAATGCCTTGGTTGAGGATGAAAGGGGTGAGTGACCCAGCCTGCTGGCATGACTGCTTTCTCCAAAGAGTGGAAGGGTCCTGTTCACCGCTGCTGTAAATCCATGAAGTAAGACCAGTGTGACATAATGCTGTGACTTCTGTGTCTGGACACCTTACCATCCCTCTTTCCTTTAGCCTCCCATCCCAGATGTCCTTAAAATCCCCTTTAATATTGTGGCATATGTGAGAACTGAGGTTTCACAGAAGAAGTATGGCACAAACACACTTTAATCCTATTAGGCCATGTTCGGTTTGGTCAGCATTTTGGAGGAGGTTGATGACCTGTCACTATGACAGCAGCAGAACGTCTGTGGGAGTGTAATATTGCGGCACTTCTAATGCAAAGCATGGATTTGTGCAATTACAACCTGCGCACTGCTCATGAGGCTGACCTTTCTGGTCTTGTTAAGGCTGACTTTTATTTCAGTCTTCTTCCCACTTTGGACAGCCTGTGGATGCAGTTGTGTTGCTTCACTAAGCTTGGCTTGCTCTTCTCTCTACACTCTTTTGTATAGGCTGTTCTCATTTCAGAGATTGTGTGGCATTGATTTAGTAGTGGGAAGTGGATTTTCTTGGTGTTCAAACTGAAGCTTGAAATTGCGCAGCATGTTCCGGTTAATGGTATGATGCTCTAGGGAGAAGATAGGGCAGAGAGAGAGAGAGGGAAAGAGTGTGCATGTACACACAGAGACACACACACCACGGGCAAGGGAGGGACTGATCTGAAGAGATGTTTTATACTTCAGACAAGTCTTGACATGTGTGCTTCATTAGCAGGCTCAGGGCTGGATGTACAGTGCAGTAGCTCGTTGTCAGGCAGTAGTAGGTACAGCAAAAACATTGTGATGCTGGCTTTTCTTTTTGACAAACTTTAGCATTTAACTTAGCATTTAATGTGGAGCACTTGCCTAGGCAGTACATGGGACCTCTTTCTTATGTGTGACCTCTTATGTGTACATGCAGTCACATATGCATGCGGCAGTGTTTGCTTCTGTCCTCTAAAACAGAACTAATACAGAATATAGAAAATTGTAGTGTAGTGAAAGTGGCTAGCACGACTATTTCCATATTCAGGTTGAGTAACATGACTTTAAGTGCAGCATAAATATTCACCACATAGCAGCGAATGCAGGAAGAAATAGCTCAAATGTGATTTTGTAGTATTCTGGAAAAAAGGTGATCTGAGGTCACCAGTTTTGCTAACTGGCTTATGGCCAAGAAAGCAGCCCAAAGCGATGCATCAATAGATCCGTTTGGAGGGCAGTAGTGTAAATGTGTCAGGAGTTTTTAGCAATATTTGTTACTCACTTTTATATTGGAAAAAAATATACAGTTCTTCCACTGTAATGAAAAGAGTGAAATAATTTTTGGTTTTAAATCTTTTCATGTGTAATGTAAATTCCCTAAGATCCATTTATGCCATTGAAGCATGTTTTGCATGACAACGCAAACTTTCTCTCACTGCAATTAGCTTTAATACTTTCGGTGCATTTCATTTATTACTGCTCCTGGGTCTCTGCCTAGTTTTGATAACCCGTGAAGAAGTATCACTAAGGCTAGATAAGCTTTTAGTGTCTGTGCCCCCTTGCTTGCTTTACCTGTGCTTTTTCTTGGAAGTACTGTATTTTATAATACTTTCAGGTCTGCAGTGACCTTTTTTGACACAAACCTCCCAAGAGTTGTGAACTTGCATATTGTGTCCTGCCCCTTGCTGTTACTTCAGTTTAACTTGGAAACAAATGTGCTACTGCCTGGCATGGGCATTTATGGCCCTTCCTATCCATTTCGCTATCAGTATATGACATGAAGGCAGCTGCTGCTGTTCAGTAGCAGTTTTCTAGTGCATGGGGGCAGAAATCATGTAAGTGGGCTGTTACTACGCTACACTTTGGTATCCTGCAGTGCTTTGTAAGGCATAGGTGACTACTCCCCCAGCAGAATCTGAGGATTTGATGGTGGGGTATTTTCCTCATTTTTATCTTACTTTATCTTTTTACATCTCCTTTATATGGACCTGAGGTAATGCAAATGTTTCTTAAATGGTAGAAAGTTATCATGCTGTCATTTCACTGATGCTGCATTGTATGTCCTGTCCTGGTGACTGACAGAAGAGGTAAGCTAGCTGAGACACATTTGACTCAGGAAAGATGAAATTTGTTGATAAACAGTGCCTAGAAGTTTGAGGAATTAAAGTAACTGTAGTCATGCTTCAGTGTATTGTCAGGCTGCATCTTATCCATGCCGGTAAAGCGAGGATTCTCTGTTGATCAGGGAAATGTGGAGATTGCTGCTGACAGATGATGATTCCTTGTAATACAGGTAGGCTGAAATTTTTGTCTCACATCAGGGCATTACTGACCTGTGCTGTTTCACCTCCCAGGTTTTATGCCTAAAGCACCAGATGAGCATGAATGTAGGCTATTTACTGTCCTGTGGGAACCATGTTCTTGCAGCCTTGACGAGTGAAGGTTAGTTTGAGATTAGCTGTTTCTTTGTTTGACCTCAAAGAAGGCTTGCCAATGTCAGCATGAAACTGTCGTCTCACTTCCCGGTCCCCATCCATCAGATGATTTAATGAAATGTACGAGTCTTCCTTATAAACCTCACCATTGCTAACTCTCCTGTGGTTGTGTGAAGAGAATTTTAAGGCCCAGTAAGGTGAACCAAAATTTCACAACCTAAGACTTAAAGATGTTCCGGGGCTTTGCATTAACTAATTCAATCGGTCAGCTCCAGAGTAAGATGAACCAAAGTTTCATGACCTATGACTTAAAAGATGTTCTGGAGCTCTTCATTAACTGATTCAATCAGCCAGCTCCAGAATAAGATGAACCAAGGCTGCAGTGTAGCTTGTGTGAGGTTTCCCAGGTAAAATGATGGCTTGGTCCAGCCAATTATAACATCTAGCCAAAATAACATTTTATGGAAAGATACCTGTTTACTGGATAGATGAATAAATGGAAACAAGATGTTGTGTACCTATAGCAGAGCACCCTTTTCCCCATGTGTTCTGTTGGTTCAGTGCTCAGCTTTCCAAAGCAACATCTGCAGGCAGTCAGCAGAAGATACTCTCTGAAACCTGAATGTGGGTGTTGCCGCATGTGCGATCACTTACATCGGCTGCTAAGAATAGTGTGTTAGGCGGGGCTAAGTAGCCATTCATTTGCAGGCCAGCACAGCTTTTGTCTTTTTTATGTTACGGAAAATATAAATATCAGCTTGCTGAGACTGGAGGAAGGAAGATAAATTGAAACATTTTTAGATAGGGATTTTTTTTTAAGAGGCAGAAAAAAAACCCCTTTTTATGACTATACATGGTAAAAACAAGTGTGAGCCTGGGTTAATGAGTCCTGCAGCCTCTCTTTTTTAATGACTACTGCAGTACTGTAGAATTCTGGGATGGTTCCTGTTTTATAATTTAATTTATGCTAGAGGTACCAAACAGAAAAACTGTAAGATAATATGGTGGGAAAAAAATAAAGATGGAAAACATATTCTTGGGAGGTATGTGGACTGTTTCTAAATGTGATCCATTAAAAAAAACCCCAGATATTCTAAATGTGATAGATGGAATGAGGTTGCAAAATATCTTGGATGTAGAGATAAGAATGTTATCTTATTTAAAATGTTGATGAGGCCTTATAAAAAGCTCTACTGGAGAAATATTTGACCTTGGTATGCAGGCAAGGTATTACAGCTTGTTAACTGACTGATAAACTGCTCTGGAATTTGGTTGACCTGTTCTAAAAATGTGGTCATCCAAGCATGTAAAACAAAGGGCAGAAGGGAGTGTAGTTGTTGATGTTCTTGAAAACATTGGATTTCACTGAAGAATGAATACAGCAAGAAAAAGTATCCTTGTGCAAGGAGTTTCTCTGCTTTGAAAGGCTCTTCACAGGGTGTTTGAATGTAGCCTCTTACCCTTTGGCACCGTATCTTATCAGTACAGTGTCTGTCACTGCACATCTTGCTTGCTGTTGTTACTGTTGAAGAATTATTGGTCTTTTTGCAGGTCACAATTGAAATTGCCATGCTGAGTACTTTAAGAAGTGTTAGGCCCACCAGAAATACTGATGTGAGTCAGCCTGGCCACCTGTGTTTGCTGTTTATGGATTAGTCCCTGGACAGAGTACCATGGAAAGCCAGCTGGTTTTCATATGCTTGCAGAACGAACATAACATTCACAGGCATGCACGTGAAAACTTCTTTTGCTTCTCGAGGGTCTTGCATCAAAACCCCTGTTAAAAACTATGGCTTGTCAGGTACACAGAGAATCACAGAGCAACCCAAGCTGAAAGTGTTTCAGAAGGTCTCTATTCCAGTCGTTTAGTCCAGTCTCCCACTCATGGAGAGGGCAGCAGTGAGACCAGACCAGGCTTTCCACAGCTTTTCACATTCATGTCTTGAAAATTACTGATCATAGCAAAATATCTACCAATGTCAGCATTCTTTCTGCTAGGCTGGGTTTATCAAGAAGCTGAAATGCAGATGAAGCAATATATAGCATGTGATAGTGGTCAGTATGGTTGTGTCTCATAACATTACTGGCTCATTGGTTTTCTTTCTTTATTTGTTCCATTAAGTGACTTGGTCACAGTAACACAGATGAATTGCATGCATGCTCATCCAAATTTTACGATGATCTGTCGGGAGGGGTTCTTGGCAGACAATATTTAGGTCTTGTTTCTGAGAATAGCAAGGTTGATACACATTTGTAAATGCTGATCAGAAAAACATGAAGGTATGTAGGGGGAGGAAAGGAATTACTGGGAGAGTTAAGCAGTATAAAATTTCTTTGAGTAATTTAGTAAATGTTGGTGTAGTCTAGACATGAAAAATACTGATATCATCTGTAAGTACAGACATCATCATCCCTGTATAGAATATTCCATTCTAGATTCAGGCAAAAACATGGGTTTATTTGCTGTCAAAATTCAGCTGTTCTGTTAACAGCATTTTGTCAGAGCGTGGAGGAAGGTCTAGATTTATAGCTGATAAAAATTTTTGTTTATCTTCTTGTTGGTGCAGCATTCATTTGAGAGAGGGAAAGAGTTAACAGTACTTCGAGCTGGTGATTTAACCTCCTTGGACTTGGTATATGGAAGGATGGATTACCAAGCACAATGGTACCTGCTTAATAGATTTCAAGAAAGGAAGTAAGGGGAGATTTAGACTTTGGTCCAGGAAAGGCTTGAAGGAAAGAAGAAAGTAGAAAAGTTTAAATGCCCAGATGTATGCCATGGCAGCTTTCTGCTGCGATGAGATCTGAGTGAACACCAGTTGTTCTGCCCTCCTTTCCCTTTACTCCTCCTCTCTATAGTTTCTTATAAGGGAAAGACAGGATAGAATCATAGCATTATAGAATGTCAGAGGTGGAAGGGACCACAAGAATCATCTACTTCCAACCCCCCCTGCCATGGGCAGGGACACCCTACCCTAGATCAGGCTGGCTAGAGCCTCATCCAGCCTGGCCTTAAACACCTCCAGGGATGGGACCTCAACCACCTCCCTTGGCAGCCCATTCCAGGGTTCTCACCACTCTCATGGTGAAGAACTTCCTCCTCATGTCTGGTCTGAATCTCCCCACCTTCAGCTTTGCTCCATCCCCCCTAGTCCTGTCACTACCTGATAGCCTAAAAAGTCCCTCCCCAGCTTTTTTGTAGGCCCCCTTCAGATACTGGAAGGCCACAATAAGGTCACCTCAGAGCCTACTCTTCACCAGACTGAACAACCCCAGCTCTTTCAGTCTGTCCTCGTAGCAGAGGTGCTCCAACCCTCTGAGCATCCTTGTGGCCCCCCTCTTGTCATAGGGGCTCCAGAACTGGATGCGGTACTCCAGATGGGGTCTCACCAGAGCAGAGTAGAGGGGAGAATCACCAACTTGCTGATACAGCCCAGGATCTGGTTGCCTTTCTGGACTGCAGGTGCTCACTGCTGGCTCATGTTGAGCTTCTCATCCACCAGCACCGCCAAGTCCCTCTCCTCAGGGTGGCTCTCCAACCACTCACTGCCCAGTCTGTATTTGTGCTTGGAATTGCCTTGACCCAGATGCAGGACCTTGCGTTTGGTCTTATTGCACTTCATGAGGTCTGGATGGCATCCCTGCCTGTAAGACATTGAAAGCATTTAAATCATGTTGGGTGGGATTTTATATATCTACATCTATATATGTATATCTATATAGATATGTGTGTGTGTGTATAATCTGTTCTAAGCACAGCTTAAATAATTGCAGAATAATGTCACAATATAGGATGCTGAAGGAATACAACATTCTGCTTAATGCTGTTTTGTCAGATGCTTATATGCTGAATTCCACTGAAGTTTCTGAGTGCTATTTTAACCACATGTGCAAGTACTGCAGCTATTGCAGCAAGGAAGGATTTGAACAAGCAAGACTGAGTGAAGCTCTGTTACCAAATTGAGATCCTCTTCAAATTGCATAGTAATACAGCTTAAAGAAAAATAGCCTTTCAGTCCTAAAGAAGTGGAAGAAATCTTAATGCATTTGTGGTTAGATTGCGTTAAGTATAACTTCAAAGTACATGCAACCAACTCACTGGAATCGCTGTACGAATTTTTGTTGGAATATTTGTTCCTTGGCATCAGTTGCATCTGTTTAACATCATTACTGTCCAGTCAAACTCTGCCTTAGACTGCAAATAGAAATCATCTCTCTGTACCCTTTACATCTTCACAGATGTATCTGTGTTTCACTTGACTGTGACATACACAAACATTTTTTTTTCTTACTTTCTTTACTTTTGTTGCTTTTTCCCTCCATGTAATTGCACATTAATTGTTAGTGGGATTTTCCTCATTGCAAAGCACCTCAGTAAACTGTTGGAAAGTAGGACTGCCCCTCAGAAGAGGCCAAAGGAGGCTATGACAATGGATGGGCTTTGTTTCCAACCTTCAAGATTCTGTAGAGATGCCCCAATCTGTATGAAGTGGGTATTAAGATGGTCTTGAATACTTCTTGACTGTAAAGATAAACAGCTCTGTGTAAGGGGCAGTCAGTCTTTATGCACCAGAATAGCTGGATGGTGTGAAGTGGCAACTTTGCAAATGGATGCAAAATTGAAAAGCTGCTCTGAGCAGCTGTAACTTTGGTGGTAGGAGATGAGACCTGGAGGCTGCTTTTGGATTGTAAAGTGACCTGTTTGCTTCTTTAAAGCCTCACTTGCCAAATTGTGAAGAGAAGTTGTCTTTGTGCCTTGCAAGAAGAATGCAAATCACTCCAGAGTAGAACAGAAAGGAACTAACCTGACTGATTATAGAATTCCTCGTAATGAGAAGGAAAACTTGTGCAAGCAACATGGCATTGATTTGAGCATAACTTCTATAACTAGAGGATTTATGTATTTACAATTCTGAATTACAGGACTTTTTAAATACATTGAATGAGAGGAAGGCCCAATCATTCAGCACGAGCCCAGAGCTCAGCGTTAAAAATTACGAAGTGCTTCTGAACATTAATGAGATTTGTGTGCTCAGGTTCTAACAGCTAAACAGCTGTCAAACGCTGTTAGAGCCAGTTATGGCTGGTAGCAACCATTTCTTTGCAAGTGCAGTGCAGGTCTGCAGTGTGGAAACCTGTGGTGGATTTATAAAAAGAGGCGGTCAGGCCATACCCAGGACAGACATTCAGTTCTGAAGGAAAGAATAGAAGGAGAGGGCATAATGTGGGAGTCGTTGCTGCTCTCTAAGAGGTAACTAGGTAACTAAGAAAGTGCTTTTTAGTGATTACCACAGGTCTGTGAGATCCTCCAGTGCTAGCAGTGATGCAGTCACAGAATCACAGGGTGGTTGAGGTTGGAGGGTGCCTCTAGGGGTCATTTGGTCCAACCCCTCTGCTCAAGCAGAACCACCCAGAGACAGTTGCTCAGGAAAGTGGGCAGTCTTTCTGTAAATTACAGCTTTTATCTGCTGCTACAGCTCAGACGTGATTCGTATTAAATTTGCGTTAGATGCAGTGCTGATCAGGCTTGCCTGACCCGGTACTCAAGCAAAACAAAAGCAGTTGGCAGGCCTTTTTGGCTGAGGTTTCCAGTGTTGCCACTTAGTTTAAGCAACACTGAGAACATTTTCCTGGTGAGGACAACGTCATTGTTATATTTTCAGAAGGGCTGCTTTTATGCAGTGATTCACGTTAACGCCTGATCTGATTTGGTGTTCTTTCATGTTCTCTAAGAATGCAGTGGGACTAATGCAAACCCAGTATAGTTGCACTGACTTGTGGATTTTATGACCGAAGAAGAGTTTGACCTAGAGTCAAAAATAGATGACCCTAGTCACGCTGTAGGTTTCCTCTGGCAGGGAAGGCAATGTAGGTACTTCTGCACTTCTCTTGAACTGGACCTGCTTGAGAGACTGGCTTTATGCCATATTTTCCACTTCACTGAAGGAAGGGTGGAGACTTGTAGATGTAAAGCACGATTTTACTTGAGAGCTCTAATGAGTTAAACTAATGGTGGCACATAACATGTGGTGTGTAGCTTGTACTACATGCCAGTCTGCAGACCATGGATGTCCTGGTTCTAAGCCCTTGACTACTGAAGTTGAATCAGGCAGACAGAAGATGTGTTGAGTCACAAAAAGGATGGGTGGAAATATAGTTACGTTTTCTTGGTAGGAGCTGAACCTACTGAAACTACTTTCATTAAAGTTGGTCTCTTGAGGAGGTTCATGCTTCTGGAAGCTATTGTCTTCCTCTTGCATGCACTGAGATGTTATTACTGGACAGATGGGTTAGAAAGCTTGGTGACATCAGTGTCTATACAGCAGCCTGTCCAGAGGATGTTTATGTCCAATGTATTTGTTTATAGCTTTTCAAATAAAAGAAAGCTCCTTTCTCCTGCTTTTATTTTCAGCAGTAATTGGGAAAACAAATTTGAAGGGATAGGGCTGACAACATTTAAATGTTGGCTTCTTTTACCAGAGTCCAAGCTGAAAATTCAACACTAACTTCAATTCTTTTACTACCATGGTGGTGTCACAGTTAAATAACCTCCTGCATTTTGATCCTGTGAATACTTTTCTGTGAATGGCTACCTGGATGGTGAGATGTTTGGTGACCTGGAAATTGAAGGTGAGAAGTCAGCAAAGTAGTAACAGAATCTTTGCTAACTCCTTAACATGCCTCAAAGCATTTTTCTTGACATTTCTGTGGATCTGAAAACAGGATTGAAGACTTCTGCTGGAGGGAAGATGAGTCTCGGGGTTTTAACAGGGCCCTGACATCTGTGGGTCATTAAGACATCTGTGGGTCAGCGCAGAAGACTGAAAATGCATTGTAGAGTTGAATACTTACATCAGAAATAACGCATGTCTGGATGTATTTCTATCTGTCTTTCGGCTGAACGGAAATACATTGTCATTCCACTTCCAGAAGCCTATTATAAGGAAAATTGATTATGCAGAAAACCATAAAATTAACCATATAACAATAAGTAATGTTGGAACCTGTCGTCACATTGCTTTATTTTAGATTCAGGTCCTGTTGACCTGGAGAAGTGCTACTGATCAGCAAGTATTTTTTGTAGCAGCAAATAAGGAAGATGGATAAAGAAGACTTAAATTTCTATTAATAACCTCCTGTTTAAATCACTTAATGAAATGAAACTTATGGTAGTAGAGTGTCTTGGAGTTTCACTCTTCTGCTGTTCAGCTGGCATTGAATCAGTAAACAGCCAATTTGTGTTTGGAAGATTGTTTGTGCAATGAAAATAGTTACCTTAATCTTTTCTTCAAAAGTAAACTTTTGTAGCACTCAATTAATTCATCAGAGGTCAAGGAGAAAATGAAGTTTTATGCCTTTGCCATTGCTGACTTGGAACAATTAGGCTGGTTGCCCTGGATACAATGGTTCCTATTTCTTGTCCTTTTTCTTGTTCTTTCCAGTC
>VWYK01020660.1:3888-15335 GCA_013399775.1 Semnornis frantzii | reverse complement strand
GCAGGGCACTGGGTGCTGCAGGATGCTGGGTGCTGCAGTACACTGGGTGCTGATGGACATTGGGTGCTGCAGGGCACTGGGTGCTGCAGAGAAATGGGTGCTGCAGGAGNAGAAATGGGTGCTGCAGGAGAAATGGGTGCTGCAGGGCACTGGGTGCTGCAGGGCACTGGGTGCTGCAGGACAAATGGTGCCTTGCTTTGCTAGCATTAGGCATTGAGATGATTTTCTCCTCTCCCTGTGCATTGCTGTGCAAGCAGAGCTGCTGGCAGCTTTGGGAGCCAGACTGGGGGAGCAGAAGCAGATAATGGAGCAAGAGAGCCAGAAGGGGTTGACAGGATTGTTTCAGGTGGATCAGTTCCCTGGGCCATCTGCAGCACAGATGCAGGAGCAGCTTGTTCCAGCAGCTGAAGCAAGGCAGGTACTGGCAGGCAGCCACACCTGGAGCTGCTCTTGCTGTCAGGAGTGTGCAGATGGTGTTGGGGATGTGGGAAGCACAGGGAAGGGCTCAGTGTCTGCAGCCATGCTCTGGGTGGGGGCAGAGCTGGCCTGCAGGGTGCCTCAGCCCAGGCTCATTCCTGCTTTGCTGTCTTTTGCAGATTGCTCGGCAGGAAGGAAGAATCATTTTGACCTCTGGGCTGCCCTACCAGACCGTGAGTGTTCAGAGCTTCTGGCATCTTTCTGGCCTCCTCTCCTTGCCTGAAACTCTTCAGCTGGAAGAGCTGAGGTGGTAAAGCTGCCACTGGACATCATCTCCACCGTGGTGGTTCTGCACACCCTGAGCAGGGTCCCTGTGAAAGCTGTGATCCAGTTCAGTTCCCTCTTGCTCTCCCTGCCAGCAGCACACCACTGATTGCAGCGTGAAGGGGCCTTGGGGTCACAAAAAGAGCTGCAGCACTTCAGTAGCCTCAGAGCTCCTGCAGCAGTGGCCAAGTGTCACCTCCCCAGCTGTGCTTGTCAGACTTGAGGCTGCAAACACAGACTACAAATGGTTTTAAAGGCTTTGTCTTCTTCTCTCCCATTTCTCCTTCCCATCCAACCCAGAGCAGGGAGTTGTGTGAGCAGCTGCAGGGAGCTTGGCTGCTGGCTGAGCCTCAGCAGGGACGACTGAACATTAGCCAGCAGTGTGCCCAGGTAGCCAAGAAGGCCATCAGCATCCTGGCTTGGATCAGCAATAGTGTGGCCAGCAGGACGAGGGGAGTGATGGGCACCCTCTGCTCAGCACTGCTGAGGCCACACCTTGGAGAGTGTCTTCAGTTTTGGGCCACTCCAAGAAAGGTCTCCACTGAGGGGCTGGAGGGTGTCCAGCTGGGGAAGGGTCTGCAGAAACAGGGCTGGGGAGGAGCAGCTGAGGGAGCTGGGGGTGTGCAGTGTGGAGAAGAGGAGGCTGAGGGCAGAGCTCATTGCTCTCTCCAACTCCCTGAGAGGAGGCTGCAGTGAGGTGGGAGTTGAGCTCTGCTCCTTCCTCTCAGGTAACAGGAGGAGAGGAAATGGCCACAAGTTGGCTCTTAGAAGAAACTTCTCTAAAAGGGTTCTCAGACCTTGGCACAGGCTGCCCAGGGGGTGACTGAATCCCTGGAGGTGCTTCAAAGGGGCAGAGCTGTGGTGCTGAGGGCCAAGGGTTAGCCCCAGAGCTGGCAGAGTTAGCAGTGGTTGGACTGGATGATCTGAAAGGGCTTTGCCAACCGAAGCTGTTGTGGGGCTCTGCTGCCCTGCGTTAGGCAAACCTCCATGGCCCGGGGCTCAGGAGCTGCCTCCTTCATTGTCTGTCTTTGTTTCACTGCTTGTCTTTTGCAGCTGCAGTCCCAGGTAGCAGAAGGAAGATGCTTCTCAGTCAACTGCTCAGAAAAGGCCAAGGACCAGGCCCTGCAGGTCCTGAAGCACTTCAACGTCCGAGTGTCCCTGGCAGATATCTTCAGCCGCTGCCAGGTAGGACCAGGCTGGTTTGTGCCAACAGTTCCTGCTGCTGTCTAGGCCATGGCTCTCTGCCTCTTGCATTCAGCCTCTTCTCTTGGTTCTCAAGATCTCTGCTTGAACCTTGGAAGTGTGTCTCACAGAGCTGTGAGGGACTGGGAGCCTGCAGGTGTCCCTCAGGAGTCGCTGGCTGAGGCAGAGGAGTAGAGCAGCAGAGGAGCAGAGCAGTAGAGCAGCAGAGAAGTAGAGCAGCAGAGGAGCAGAGCAGCAGAGGAGCAGAGCAGTAGAGCAACAGAGCAGTAGAGCAGCAGAGGAACAGAGCAGTAGAGCAGCAGAGGTGCAGAGCAGCAGAGGTGCAGAACAGCAGAGCAGCAGAGCAGCAGAAGAACAGAGCAGCAGAGCAGAGCAGCAGAGCAGCAGAGCAGAGCAGCAGAGCAGCAGAGGAGCAGAGCAGCAGAGCAGAGGAGCAGAGCAGAGCAGAGGAGCAGAGCAGCAGAGCAGCAGAGCAGCAGAGCAGAGGAGCAGAGCAGCAGAGAAGAGCAGTGGAGCAGAGCAGCAGAGCAGAGCAGCAGAGCAGCAGAGCAGAGGAGCAGAGCAGTGGAGCAGAGCAGCGCAGCAGAGCAGAGGAGCAGAGCAGAGGAGCAGAGCAGTGGAGCAGAGCAGAGCAGCGCAGCAGAGCAGCGCAGCAGAGCAGAGGAGCAGAGCAGAGGAGCAGAGCAGTGGAGCAGAGCAGAGGAGCAGAGCAGTGGAGCAGAGCAGAGCAGCAGAGCAGAGGAGCAGAGCAGCAGAGGAGCAGAGCAGCAGAGGGGCTGCATCTGCAGCCTTGCTGTGCCTAGTGAGGTTTTGGCACTGAGGAGCAGGGCTGTAGGCTCTCTGTGGCTGTGCTCCCTGGCTGGGACACCTGCTGGTTTAATTACAAACCCTCTTTAGCTATGGCTCTGTGATTCTGATAATCCTTGTTTACTTTAATAGGAGGATTTTTAGTTGTTTTCTTTTTCAGGACTGTGTTTAAATGCTCTTTTCCCCCAGAAGCTCTCAGGTTAATTCATGTCCCTGCAAGCTCATGGCTGCAGGTTGTGCTTGGCACTGGGTAGCTGTGGATTGTTGTTAAGCAGAGGTTTGAATTGTGTTGGCTTCAGTCTCCATCTCTTCCAGTTTCACTCTGTGTTTGCTGCTGTGAGCCACTGAAACCCATCCCTTCAAAAGCTGTAACAGAGACCAGCTCACAGCTTCAAGCTCTCTCATCAGGGCTTAAAGAGAGAAAGGAGAAGCTGCAGCTCTGGCTGCTTTCTCTGAGTGAACAAGGCAGCCAAGCTGGGCAGGGCAGGCTGGCTCAGGGCCTTGGGGTTGAGCTTGTGGTGGTCTCCTGGCCTGCTGGGACTGCCAAGGGTGTAGGAATGGTGATGGCTTCTGAGCAAAGAGAGCAGAGAGCCTCCCTACAGCTCTGCTCAGCTGGAGCTGCCAGCTGTAGGGTGAGGAGAAATGAGACCTGCCCAGCTGTGCAGGTTGTCTGTGAGAGGAGAGTGGCACAAGCCATGCATGGACCCCAGCTGCAGTCCTGGGTGCAGTTCTGGAGCCCCCAGCACAGGAAGGCCATGGAAGTGTTGGAGCAGGTCCAGAGGAGGCCAGCAAGATGCTGAGAGGGCTGCAGCAGCTCTGCTGTGAGGACAGGCTGAGAGAGTTGGGGCTCTGCAGCCTGCAGAGGAGAAGGCTTCCAGGAGAGCTTGGAGTGGCCTTGCAGGATCTGAAGGGGGCTGCAGGAAGGCTGGGGAGGGACTATTGCCAAGGGCTGGGAATGGCAGGACAAGGGGAATGGGTTTGGAGTGTGAGAGGGGAGATTGAAAGTGGATGTGAGGAGGAAGTAGTTTGCAGTGAGGGTGGTGAGACACTGGCACAGGTTGCCCAGGGAGGTTGTGGCTGCTCCCTCCCTGGAGGGGTTCAAGGCCAGGTTGGATGAGTCCCTGAGTGACCTGTGCTAGTGGGAGGTGTCCCTGCCTATGGCAGGGGGTTGGGACTGGATGATCCTTGAGGTCCCTTCCAACCTTCCCATTCTATGACTCTGATTCTATGGACTGATGTGCCATGGGCACCCCTGGGCAGCTGCAAGCTCCTACAGGCTCATTGCTCCCAGCACAGCCTGCAGCTGTTATGCAGGGACATGCTGGCCTTGGGGGGGTTGGAAACAGCCTTGACAAAGCCTCCTGGATTCCCTGAGTCCCATAAAACAGCAGAGCTCTTCCTGGTGGTGGCTGAAACACCACAAGAACAGGCACAGGCACAAGCCCCTGCTGCAGAAAGCTCTCTGATAGATGCTGAGCAGTGTGAATCAGTGCTGCTGTCCCCAGCAGGAGGAGGACTCAGAGCTGTGGAGTGAGACCAGAGGAGGCCACAAAGATGCTGCCAGGGCTGCAGCAGCTCTGCTGTGGGCACAGGCTGAGGGAGCTGGGGGGGTGCAGCCTGCAGAGGAGAAGGCTCCAGGGGGAGCTCAGAGCTGCTGCCAGTGCCTGAAGGGAGCCTGCAGGAAGGCTGCAGAGAGACTTTTGCTGAGGGAGTCTGAACCAGGCCAAGGGGGAATGGTTTGGAGCTGAGGCAGAGCAGGATTAGAGTGGAGCTGAGGAAGCAGTTATGCAGAGTGGGAGTGGTGAGAGCCTGGCACAGGCTGCCCAGGGAGGCTGTGGCTGCCTCCTGCCTGGAGATGTTCAAGGCCAGGCCAGATGAGGCCTTGAGCAGCTGAGTCTAACTGAGAGGTGTCCCTGCCCATGGTGGGAGCTTGGAGGAGATGAGCTCTGAGGTCCCTTCCAACCTGAGCCATTCTATGATGATTCTATCACCTCCTGCCCATGAGCTGGAGCCTGGGACTGTTTGTAGCCCTTTAGCAGATGCTGTCTTAGTTTACAGTGTCTGCAGGGGTGATCAGTCTGGCCAGGAACATACACTGAGGGCTCTCTTCCTGACAGAAATGCCTCCCTGGGAGTGGTGCTGGTGGTACCAGCATGGGTGGTGCCAGGAGGCAGGGGAGGGTGCTGGTATTTGCTGAGCTGCTCTGTGGTCTGCATCCTCTACTTCCCTACCCTGAAGCTCTGGTGCTTTGGAGCTGATTCTGATCAGCTGTCCTCTGCAGGCTGTACAAGTTGGGCTGAGGAGCTGCTGTGGGCCTGGAGGAGCTCTTTGGGCTGCACATGTCCTGCAGAAACCAAGTCCTCACCAGGGTGCTTGGCACTGCAGCTCCACAGGGTCTGTGTGCCAGGGAGAATCATAGAATGCTCTGGGTTGGAAGGGACATCCAGAGCTCAGCCAGGCCAAAACCATGCACTCAGCAGGGACATCCTCCACTAGAGCAGGCTGCCCACAGCCCTCCCCAGCCTCACCTGGAATATCTCCAGAGATGGGCCTCAACCACCTCCCTGGGCAACCTGCTGCAGTGTTCCACTGCCCTCATGGAGCAGAGCCTGAGGGCAGCAGGTAGAGAGGTCATGGAGTCATAGCCAGCTTGAGTTGGAAGGACCAGAAAGGATCATTGAGTCCAACTCCCTGGTCCTAGCTGGACTAAAACTGCAGAGCAGTGACCACCCACATAGAAAATGGCAAATTTCTGCCTTTAGGAGGCTCCTGGGGGGGCACTGTGGGCAGA
Organism: Semnornis frantzii; assembly: GCA_013399775.1. Taxonomy (NCBI): domain Eukaryota; kingdom Metazoa; phylum Chordata; class Aves; order Piciformes; family Ramphastidae; genus Semnornis; species Semnornis frantzii. The sequence continues at coordinate 9,793 of VWYK01020660.1, read as the reverse complement.
GAGCTCAGCACTTCATTTGTGAGGTCTTTCTAAAGCCTCCTAATCTCTGCAAGCCTAATTGGGCTTAATTAGGATGGAGGCTACCTCCTTAAACTGCTGAGCTGTGCCTTCCCTGCTGCCTGCTCTGGGCTTTAACAGGGATACAGACCTCAGGGCTTGCAGACTGCTCTGAGCTCTGCCACCTCCTTGCAGCAATGGGCATGCCCGTGGTGGCCCAGGTGGGCTTCAGCTCTCCCTGCAGCAGGGCAGCACTGCAAGCCAAGGCCTCCAGGAACACTCAGGTGCTGCTGCCTGCCTGCTGAGCAGGAGGAGGCTGAGTAACACTCCCCCATAACTGCTCAGGGATGTCCAGTGACAGCACGAGGGGCACTGGGTGCCAGCTGGAGCAGAGGAGGTGCCAGGGGAACAGGAGGGGAAACGTTGTCCCTCTGAGGGTGCTGGAGCCTGGAGCAGGCTGCCCAGAGAGGCTGTGGAGTCTCTTTCATGGATACATTCCAGTCCCACCTGGATGTGTTCCTGTGTGCCCTGCCCTGGGAGAGGGCTTGGACTGGATGCTCTCTGGAGGTCCCTTCCAGCCTCTGTGGCCCTGTGCTAACCTGGGCTGCACTCCTGCCTGGCTGTGGCAGGGGCCTGGCAGCAGAGCACAGCTGGCACTGCAGGTGTGCCACGGTGATCCATGGCAGAGGAGCATCCTCTGGGTGGCACAGGAAGCAGTGTGGCATCCTGCCTGGCTCACTCTGCCTTCCTTTGTCTCTTGGGCTCCTGTTCTGTGAGCCATGCCAGTGGCCCTGGCACAGATGCTGTTGCTGTCCTGGTGACTGTCTGCAGAGCACAGGGTCAGGATGGGTCCCAGCTCAGTGGTGGGGGAGGTGCCAGCTCCCTCAGCAGGGTGGCCAGGCTGAGCTCTGCTCTCTAACCTGCTAAAACAGTGCCCAGCTCCCTTGCTGTGACAGAGCTGCAAGGGCAGGGAGAGCTTCACCCCCAGGCTTCTGCCCTCAGCTCCACTTGGGCACTCTGCTGGCAGGCTCCAGCCGTGGAGGCTGCTGCTGGCTGCCAGCTATGCCCTGCCAGGAGTCATCTGCTCCCTGCATGCCTCTCAAGTGCTGCATTTTAAGGGCTCTGTGATGGGCATGGAGAAGCTGTAGCCAGGCCTGGTGTTACCTTTGGTGAGCAGCATTTTAGGGGGGGCTGGGCTGGGACCAGACATTTTTCAGCAGTGCCAGTGGCAGGACAAGAGGTAATGGGCACAGACTTCAACACAAGAAGTTCTGTCCAAAGATGAGGAGGAAATTCTTTAATTTAAGGGTGCTGGTGGCCTGGAGCAGGCTGCCTCCATCTCTGGGGGTATTGCAAACCCACCTGGGTGTGTCCCTGTGTGACCTCCTCTAGGTGAAGCTGGCCTGGCTGCTCTGCAGAGGCCCTTTCGTGCCCTGCCATGATGCTGTGACTGAAAATAAGATGAATTCTGTCTTCTGGTGGCATGCAGTGTGCCTCCCCCCTCCCCGGAGAAGTCACACGTTTCCTAGCTTTAAAAATCTTTGAAATCAGCTCATTGCCTGCACTTGAGATGCAAATCTCTTTTGTCTGTCACCTCTGCACACATTTGAATTTCTTGTATGCAGCTTTTCTTCTTTTCAGATAGCCAAAAGTAGCTCCCTCAGAAAGGGGAGATGTGAAATGCAAGCTGGGGGGTATTCTTCCAGGGTAAATTCAGCACACTGGGCCCTTCCCCTGGTCGGGAAGAGCTTTGTGGACTTGTCAGGGGCTATTGTGAGCAGCCTTCGGGTGAGCTACCAAACTGGCTGGAGTGGAGGATCAGTGGTCCTCTGCTGTGCCAGCTTGGGAGAGGTTGTAACAGAGAGCTCACAGCTCAGAAAGAAGAAAGCCAGAAGCTGCTGCAGCAGCAGGTGACTTATTGGATGGGCACAGCAGTGAGTGCACTCACCTGAGAGCTGGGCTGCTTCACAGGGGGGGTGGAAATTTGGCTCTTCTCACAGGTCTGTCCATTCAAGGAGGTTATCTGCCACCCCTTGTGGTGCCACCGCGACTCTGGGTTCAGTGCAGTGCTGTGCATGGGGCATAGCTGCCAGCCTTGCCCCGGGGCTGTGGCCTGCCAGGGCAGCAGGGGACATGGGCTCCATTCCAGACTGCTAAGGGAATGCTTGCAGATGGCTCTGTTTTGGCAGGCAGGGCTGGGATGGCTGCTTTGGCTTCTTCCAGCTTGCATTGCTGTGCAGCCTCATTGGAGCTCCATCTGAAGCAGTGCAGCTGCAGCTGCTGCCCTGGCAGTGTGTGCAGTGCTCTCTTGCTGGCTAAGCTCAAGGTACCCAGGACATTTTGTCTCCTTTGTGTCTAACCCAGCTCACTGTGATGGCNTCAAACCCATTCCCCTTGTCCTGCCATTCCCAGCCCTTGTCAATAGTCCCTCCCCAGCCTTCCTGCAGCCCCCTTCAGATCCTGCAAGGCCACTCCAAGCTCTCCTGGAAGCCTTCTCCTCTGCAGGCTGCAGAGCCCCAACTCTCTCAGCCTGTCCTCACAGCAGAGCTGCTGCAGCCCTCTCAGCATCTTGCTGGCCTCCTCTGGACCCACTCCAACACTTCCATGGCCTTCCTGTGCTGGGGGCTCCAGAACTGCCCCCAGGACTGCAGCTGGGGTCTGAGGAGAGCAGAGCCAAGGGGCAGAATCCCCTCCCTTGCCCTGCTGCCCACACTGCTCTTGCTGCATCAGGAGGAAGCTCTGCACAGTGAGGGTGGGCAGAGACTGGCACAGGCTGCCCAGGGAGGTGGTTGAGGCTCCATCCCTGGGCACATTCAGTGTCAGACTGGATGTGTCCCTGGGCAGCCTGCTCTAGTTGGAGGTGTCCCTGCTGCCTGCAGGCTGGGCTGGACAGGATGAGCTTTGAGGGTCCCTTCCAGCCCAATGCAGTGTGTGGAAAGGACAACCTCAGCCCTGGGCTGGGATGCAGCTCTGCACGGCTCAGGGGGAGGTGACAGCCTGGATGGTGACAAGCAGCAGAGGAACAGGACGGGCTGGGAGCTTACAGCTCCACATGACAGCGTTTGGCAGGAGGGGCTGAGGGGAGAGCTGCCTGCAGCCTGGCAGGGCAGCAGCGATGAACGACTCCTGCCGCAGCAGAAGCTCCATGCTGGAGGTTTCTGACTGCTGTGTGCTGTGCGGGCAGGGCTGGAGCCTGTCTGTCTCCGGAGACACTGAGACGTTGCTGGCCTCCGAAGCACAGCTCTGCTCTGGTTTGGGCCTGAAGCTCTGCCCCTGCACAAGGGAGGGAGTGGGCTGGGGCACTGGGGTCCTGCGGGGCAGCTGTGCCACCTCCCTGCTGCCTCGGGGCCTCTCTTTCCTTTCCCACCCTCTCTCTGACTTGACCCTTTAGCCTTTAAGCTGGCTGGGGCAGGGACCCTGTTTGAACAACACCTAACGCCATGGGAGGCTGATCCCAGGTGAGGTTTCAAGGCTTTCCTGCAGGGCAGCATGGCTGCAATCATATCCCCTACAAAAATAAATCTGCGGGGGGAGGGGGGAAAAAAAAGCTCCCAGGCTCCAGCTGCAACTTCTGCAACTGCAGAGCTCTGTGTTTCTGCTGGGATTATCTGCACATTCTAATAGGTTGTCTCTTCCACTTCACTGCATGCTCTGATCCTAAATAAGCAAATTACATCACCTATTCTGCTGTCCTGTTTAACTTATGACCTCAGCCTGAGCGCTGCAGGATGTGAGAGATAGCTGCTTTATTTCATTGTCTGGAGATCTGATATCTTTCCCCCCCCTCCTTCCCTGCTCTTTCAGTTTCAAAGCCTCTCGCCCCAGCCTTTGAGAAAGGTGTGAGCCTGGGATTAGGAGTGGGCGGGGGAGAGGGGGGGGAGGAGGCAGAGAGGAAACCAGTTCGGGGTTTGGTTTGGGGGTTTTTTTGTTTTGCTTTTGTCTTCAGATGAGGTGCAAAAAGCGTTCTAACAGTCGCAGCAAATGTTTCTGGTGTTTTGTGGTTAAGGTAACGAATTTCATGGCTGCGAAGCTCATCATGTGCGAGCTGATTGACGCAGGGGGAGCCCAGTCTGGAGCAATCCATTTAGCAGGGACAAAGAAAAAGGCCTTCTGACGAGATGAAAAACCCTGTGCTTGGGGCACTTTGCGAGAACCTTTGAAGCCAGCCTGGGAACCCCGGCAATATTAGTCGATAATTAGTAATATAGATCCCTCAAGCTGTCGTTTAGATTGAGAATGTGCATGTCTCTCATGAGCCTCTGTCACACCAATCTGATCAGCAGGCTTTTTTGTTCCTTTTATGTGGCTTGCTCTGTCGGTCCAGACGATGCTGAGAACTGCCAGACAGCATCTTTCTCACTAACTTGTGAGCTATCTCCCGGGCCCTTAGCGTGCCACGCAAGTGGCATCAGGGCAATTTCGTTTTGTGGTCACCTCTCCCGGCCTGAGCAACAGGCGTTTCATTCTTTGGCATGTCCCTTCCTCCTGCACAGCGAAAAAACCCAACCCAGCGCAATTTAAAGGCTGAGGATTTCACACAGCGTCTGGGGGATCTGTCTGGGGAGCTGCTCGGCGCCTGCAGTCGGAACGGGGCCGAGATGACCATCAAAGCATTTGGGAAATGCCCATCCTCGGAGCCCACCTTTGGCTTCCGAGCTGTTTCCCACCCTGCCCCTATTTGCTTCCTTTCCCAAAGCTCTCCGGCCGGGGCCGCGTCACTTTGTGGGTGAAGAATGAGGAAGGGTCATGCGTGCTGGGTTGTGTTGTCTCGGGAATGCTGAGAAAGAGAAGATGGTTTTGAAACCTCTCTGCGGTTTAATAAAAGGTTCAGCCATAGGATGCAATTTGTCAGCGCCTACAGGTCCGGGGAACCTGTGATTAAGAGCCCTGCGGTTTCCCCAGCTGCGAGCGAGCTGCGCTCCAGCCCTGAGCCCGGAGCCGGCGCTCAGCGCTCTGCCTGCCCACCGCCGGGCTGGGATCTCTTGCTTCAGAGTGTGATTGTTCAACACAAAGGGTAAAGCCCTCTTAATCTTTTTGTTTATCCTGGGCTTGGCAATTTAGATGTAATCTGCAGCTTGCCGAGGCTGTGGCCGGGAAGCACTCGGCTGGTGCTGCGCTGCCTCCGCAGACCTCGGGGAGGGAAGGAGTTGGCCCCAGAAGGTGCTTGGCTGAGGCTGAGCGCTCCGAGCCGCGCAGCCAGGGGGCTGCAGCTCTTTTGCTTCGGAATGCCTCTACCTCCATGCTCCTGAAACGGCATCGGGGGTTTGTGATGGTTTGTGGTGGCAAATTGTGCCCCTTTCCAGTCATCAGCTGGGGCAGGCAGGGCCATGGGGACATGCCACAGCAGCCTGCCCCTTCAGAATGACAGAAACATCCCTCCAGGCTGGCAAAGCCCCTCAGGGTCACCAAGTCCTACCTAGAACCCCACTCTACAAGATTCACTTTGAACCATATCCCTATGCACCACATCCAAATGCTCCTTAAACACAGCCAAGGTGGGAGACTCCTGCACCTCCCTGGGCAGCTCATTCCAGAGGGAGGGAGGGAGAGAAAGGGAGGGAAGGGAGGAGAGAGGGAGAGAGGGAGAGAGAGAGGGAGGGAGATGCCAAATTAGCCTAAGTGACCCACAACCAGAAATGTAAAAACCTTCCCTGGTGCAGATTTAAGGGCAGCTGAGCCTGGAAGCTGCCCCAGGGCCAGGCCCCCCCTGCCCCCCACGCTGCCATGCCTGTGAACCAGTTGCTGTCCCAAAGCACTGCTGATTCATTTTGCTCTGCTGCTGCTGTGGGGAGGGAAAAACCTGCAAAATATCATATCAGAAACCTGCAGCTGTGTGTGGCTGGGGAAAGCAGACAGAGTCCCCAGGTGCCAAGGGTGCCCTCCTGGTTGTGCCAGGGCAAGCCAGGTC
>VWYK01020637.1:266-13221 GCA_013399775.1 Semnornis frantzii | reverse complement strand
TATCAGTGACCAGAGTTTGGGATGTAACCTCCGTAAATGCTCTTTCATTACCTTCCTACTAATGAATTTCATTTCATATATATGAGGTATATCATCTGGGGGGTTTATATGGTTTAACACATTAAAAAATAAAGCTTCTTGACATTTTAGAATACTCTCACTTTGGAGAAACTGTCACTTCTCACATTTGCACATAAGGAGGTGGCTGGAGGAGTCACCTGGGGATAACAAGTGCCTTCCTCACAACAATGGCTGTGTAAAGTGTTAAAGAGGCAATCCTATGCTGGCTCAATTTGAGCACTTGTGTCTTGCAATAACTACATGCCACAAATGCTAAGCATAGATTCAGCCCATCCAACTACAGGCTTTGACATCCTTCTGAGTGAATTACTGTGCCGCACCCAGCCACACCCCAGATCACATCACACATACTGTAAGCTTGCTCAATGCACAGCAACTTGGCCACCGTGCTCCTTCAGAGTTTCTTTAAATAATGTGGGTGTAGCCACTGTTAACACTGGAAACCCCAAGACAAGCTTGCCAGGAGTTAAATGAGTTTGGGGCATTTTCTTTTTCTATAGATGCAATGTGCTGCAAGTTCTGACTTGAGACATGGTCCTTTAAAGTTTGTTGTGCCACCTTATGTTTCCTTTGTTGCTTACATATGCATGTAAGGTGACAATAAGCAATATTGAAAATTCATCCCAGAGCAGCAGGACCCAAATCAGCACACTTCACTCTCTATGTAGGCTAAGGTACTTAAAAATGAGGGGCTATTCTGCAGAGCCAGGTGCCTTCACAGTTTGCTGGTATTCACCTGCAGCAAGGTAACAACCCTCAGCCTTTTTTCTGCTATCTCTTCCTTGGACATGTGAGAGGGACCAGTGCGGATTAAACTTCTGAGAGTGCTATGACAGAAGTCAAAGGAGGAGCTTCTCTCTGTTCACTGGAACCTCTTCTGATGGAGTGTCTCCTTCAGATTTGCCTTTGCTACACATGCCTCCTTGTACAGAAAAATTGCTGAACAAAAGAAACTGAGTTAAGGTGAATATCTTGAGTTGTATTACAAGTTTTAAGACAGAAGGCTATAATCTATTCTGAAAATCCCTGATGATTTATTTAGTGGGCATATTTTTACATTGTTTCCCTTAACATCAGAGAAAGGGTGCCTTTGGAGAGGCATAGCTTTTATCTCACATCCTTTAAAATCACAGCACAGATCTCAAAAGAAAGGCTATGCCGTGTCAGAATTAAAAACATTCACCTTATGGCTGTCACACAAAGCAGATGAGATATGTGCCACTAAGTTTCAAATTATTACTTATGCTGCCAATCACAGTCAGATTCTCATCTGAATGATACACGTTCCCACGGTTTCCCTGAAAGTGAGGAAATAGAATCTTTTTATACCTGAAAAGGATCAAGCCCTAAGTTTCAGTGTCTTCTTAATACAAAGTCATTTTACCCACTTGAATAATTTATCATCATAACCTATTTTTCATTAATTTGACTATGCTCTCATTCCTCTTGGGCTTGGTACTTAAGAGTGTAGCTCCACTTTAAAAACAATGATGTGAAATTAGCACTTTCTTACTCAGCAGATCCCTTTTTCCTGTGTGCAGTCAGAGTGCAGTTTAGTTTACCATTTGAAGTACAAAACCCATTCCCCCCCTACCTGTTTTCCACCCAGGAGAACCAGACAGCTGAGGGAAAGAAAACAGGACAGGATTTTTGACTATTAACCAAACTCCAGGGTCACCTGTGCAGCCTGTGGATCTCTGGACTGTGACCACCATTTACACTCCCACTACAGACAGCAGAGAACTGTACATACAAACAAAGCAAAGCTGTTGCCAGTAATAGCATGCAAATCAAAATAACCTGAGTTCTTAATCCTAGATGAAGTGCTCAGCTCAGAAACAGTCATGTGCTTGAAATTAATCTTAGGTAAAAGCACTGCAGGATCAGGGCCCCATCAAGTCTAGGGACTGAAAACCAAAAGGCTCTTTGTTGATGTGCTGCAAAGCGCCCCAGGTGTGAACCTTTCTGTGCCAAACCTGAGAGGTTTACTTAGCTAAAATCAATCAGGGAAATCGGTTTGGGTTGAGTCAAGTAAGATTTGGAGAGATTCTTATATTAAGAGAGAAAGTGATTGCTCTTTCAGAGATGTACGAAGTAGCACTGGCATAAGATGTCTCATGGAAGATAATGCAGTTTGAGGCTCCTTTCAATGTATCACAATATTCTACTTTTCAAAGTTAAGTCCTTTCTAAAACTTAATTCAGGATTAGTTTCCCAAGACAGTACACAAAAAGCATGAATAAGAATTTTCAAAGTATTTTTCAACATCCTTTTGCCATAAGACATCATTTATTACCAGAATGTTCTTCAAGTTTAGATAGCCTCTAACATATAACTAAATCTGGAGTTACATTGTCTGTCAAAAGGTAAAGGGCAAGTAAGTTAGAAGGGCAGCTTGGTCATCACAAGTCATTCTCTTTGGACCCAGTGTAAGTAAGAACTATCCTCACTCTTCCAAACAACTAAAGTCCCAAAAGGCCACAAATTCTACCTTTGCAACAGGTAAACTTATTCAACACAAAGGTCAGCATCATTAAACAGAATAAACAAACCAATTTTATAACCAGAAGTAATATATCTGCCTAGGAGGCAAAGGAGTCCTGCAGCTGTCTCCCCTATGCTTGCACTGTCCCAGACTTGTTTACCTACACAGGCTCTCTCATCCGTTTAATTCTAGGCACATGTATGCATACCTATGTCTGTACAATGTGTGTTCACGTGGGAGCTGGCAAATAAGCCCTTAAAAGGTGCAAAGCTGTGAGATGAGTCATTACCAAACTGTATGGAAACAACAGCTCATTGAGCGGAGGTCTTCTGCAGTGCATATTGCCCTCTGGACCTCTTGTCTTACACCTCAACACCTTGCAGGAAATGCTATTTTGGTCAGAGATTAAACACAGTTTGTAAAGAGAGAAGTCCTGCTTCTACTTTTAGCTCACCAGTTTCTGCCAGTCAAGGCTGAGCTAAACACCATGCTTATTCCTGCCATCTCACTGTCTGAAATTGCACTAGTTGCATTCCTACCAGCATGCCTCATCTCTGGTGCCCAGGACCCCCAGCCTGGGGACTGTTCTCAAGTACATGTTGAATAGTCTTAAGCCCATCTCCGCTGCTCATTACTGTCATGGTGCTTGGGCAGCATAGTAATCCTCCCACAGGAGCAAGTACATGTGGCAGCACAAGACTAAGAAGAAGAGACATTCTTCTCTTTTGGTGGTGTTAACCCATGGTCCCCTCTATCTACCTGTGACTGTTACTGGAAGATAAACAGTTCTCAAGTGTTTCATTTTTGAGGAACCAAGGAAATTGGTCACTTAAAAATCCCATATTTTGCATACACAAAACCATAGCTCTTTGCATGCCTTTGTTTTATTAATACACCAATATTGCAAGAATGTTGTATGTGCTTAGGGCTGTAATAACTTCTGGCAAGTTTGGTGAGTATATGATCAAACTTAAAAAAAAACCCAGCCATAACGCCTAGCCTTGAATTGAGAAGAGAGACCTCCCTTGTCCTGTGTATAACAGAGCCAAGGCCATGTCTATTGCAGCACAATGACAACGCTCGTTGCAACTCAAGTGATGTTTGTGACATGCACCATCATAACACACTGAGCACTGGAACTTGAGCCCAAGCTACCACAGCAGGAACTCAATAAAAGCAGACAAGTGCAAACCTGCTGACTACAGAAAGACTATGGAGAGAGACGCCTACCACTCAGCATCAGCCACTTGAATTTTTATAGTATTGCAGAATCATTAAGGCTGGAAAAAATCCTGTAAGATTATCAAGCCCAACTGTCAACCCAACACAACCATCATGCCCACTAAAACATGTCTTGAAGTGCCATGTTGATGACAGTTCAAAAGTTATGCTGACGTTACTTGCCGCAGGATAAGAAAGAAGAATTGACAAAGTTATACTACCGCAGTCTACCTTAGTGAGATAACTGGTTCCAGGGAAACCTCATCAAGGATGAAAGGCCAGAGACAAGATATATGCTTGTATGAGAGTTTCATCAGGGTCATCACATTCCTTCTAGTGACGGTTTGTCGATGACTGAGAAACATAGGCCAGACCTCTTCTGAGTAGGCAATGACCACCAGTTTGAGCGTTTTCCCTGTACGTTTTGCCAGTGGAAACACAGTGCATAAACAGCCAAATTATGCCCTACTTACCCATCCGTATCACTGCTCTTCTAGTAGCTCACACTAACTGGAGATTACTCTTGAATGAGAGACTATTTGCCACCATTACTCTTGACACTGTCCACATTAGCTCACACAGCTGCTCACAGCTCAGAGAGCTCAACCTTCCTGCTCAGACCTGGGTCAGGGCTTGAGAATTCTGTCTCCTCTGGCACTTTTCCTGCTTTACCGCCCACGAGCACAACTCTGCATTCTGCAGCCTCCCGCCTCGGTAACTGGTGCAATGGCAGCTAGGCCAGGCTTTAAACTGCCACCGAATCTGAAACTGCCAGTGTCACTACTGCCTCACAAAGGCGGCTCATCATACAACTCACTTTTCCTGCTTGGGACATGAAGCCTCATCTCTCGTTGCTTTTGCCTTTGCGTTCTTGTGGCAGTTTTGCTACTTTAGGAAGAAGCTGCAAGTTCGCTCTCAAGTTGGCTAAAATGGCGCTCTATGCCACACCGTGCTCTGAGCTGCCGCCATTAGTTGGCCTCACCCACACTGCTTCGCAGTGGCCACTCGCCACAGAACTTGCTTTTCCTGCTCCAGACGGGGACCCTTTCTCTCTGCTTTTGCTCACTTGCTGCGGTTTTGCTACTTTAGGAAGAGACTGCGGGGCAATCCGTAGCTCTCGAGCCCTTCAACTCGAGACCCAGATGAAATGGCAGCTACACTGTGTTGTTAACTGCGGCCGTCCCTCATGTGGCCCGCGCTGGCTCACTGCTGGTAAGGGAGCTCATTTCCCGCTCGGGGCAGAGAAGCTGGAGCACGCTTTTGGCTTTGTGGTTTTAAGAAGCTTTGTCACTTTCGGGAGGGCCTGTGTGGCCACCGGCAGCTCCAAAGCCCTTCACCTCGGTAGCTTGGCTAAACTGGCAGTTTTTAAGTGCCACCGTCCCTCTTCTTCCCGCCCACGCTGCCTCAACAGCTGCCGCTCCTCGGGGAGTGTCTTTTCCTCTTCGGGGCACGGGGAGCAGGGGTGGCACGCTCTCTTCCTCTCTGCCTTTCCTTTTGTGCTTTTGCCACTGTATGAAGGGTCTGCGGAGCGATCCTCCGGCCGAGAGCCCTTCGCCGAAATACCGGCTACAGTGGCACTTAAACTGCCGCCGTCCCGCTTGTCCCCGCCCACGCTACCTCACGGCTGCCGCTGGCAAGGGATCTCACTTTTCCCACTCAGGCCGGCGTGTGAAGCACCCTCTCTCTCCCTCCGCTTTTAGATTTGCATTTTTTCGCAGTTTTGCCTCTTCAAGCGTCCTAAAGTGCGAGGCTTCGCCTTAACTGCATCGCCAAAATGGCGGCTACGCCGGGTTTTGAACTGCCGCCCGCACCATTGTCCCCGCCCACACTGCCTCTCGGCTGCGCTCGTCGGGGCGGTCACTTCTCCTGGTGGGGGCTTGGGGGTGCCTCTCACTGCTTTTGCGGTTGTTTTTGCCGCTTTAGGAAGCGTGTGCAGAGCGACCCTCAAAACTGTCACCCTTCGCCTCGATGGCTTTACTGAAGTAGCGGCTTACCCGGGTTTTAAATTCGCCCTCCCTCATCACGTCCTCGCCGCCTCACGACTGCCGCTCGTCAGGGAGCTCACCTCGCCGGCTCGGGGCGGGGAGCCTGAAGCAGCGTCTGGCTCAGCTTTTGCCTTACCCGTTTTGGTACTTTAGGGATGGTCCGTCGGTGCTATCCTCCGCAAAGGAACCCTTATCCTCAGTATCTTTGCTACCTGTAACTATTTCTATAAGCTTTCCATAAGGCAGAGAGTTGCTAAAACCGAATTCTGTGTTGCTCTGCGGTAAACTTTGAATACTTAGATGAATATGGAGTGCTGTAAATAAGTAGCTATGGGGTATACCCAATCACCTGAAAGTAAGATGTAGGTTTTGTTCTCATTTCTATCCCTTGGTGACTGAGAACATCATAGAATGGTTTGGGTTGGATGGGACCTTAAAGATACCTAGTTCCAACCTCTCCTGCCATGGGCAGAGGCACCTGCCAGTAGACCCAGATCTTGTAATAGCCTTTAAGGTTAATTATTATTTTTGTGACAGGGACTTATTGTCACTTTGTGTTCATAGTGGCTGGGATGGAAAGCTCCAGCGCCAGTGAAGAGCTCTGGCTGCAGTACCAAGAGTAGTTACACTACAAACAGTATTTAAAGAGCTGTAAATCAAACAATAAACAGAAACCTTTTTTTTGGCAAAAAAAAAACTATGTTGTAATGCGTGAGAACTTTAAGGTGTTTCTTAAGGGGTTTAGACTAGATGATCCTTGGAGGTCCCTTCCAACCCAAACCACTTTATAAGTCTATGAAATATGTATAATATGCATTTATCCCAAACATGCATATTGAATTATGTGCCTAATTAAATTCTATTTGTTTATTACAGCTTCACTCTATTTTTCCTACCTCTTTAAGTTTTACCCTTTCCCATTTATTTCTAATAAAAACTATTGATTTCCTACATTTTTAAGGTTTGTACCCTGGCTTTGCATACAAATCAGCTCTTAATGCGTTTTTAAAGCCACCTTTATCTTGAAACACATGACACAGAATTGTATTTGTTTTGCAGTGAAACTCAGTATTTTCTGTTACATATTTCAAAGTGGTCAATGTATTTTTCTGCCCAAGTCAACCTTGTTCTCAGCAGTGCTGAAATAAGCCTTTTCCTAGTGTGTTAGGTAACAGTTCTCCCTATTTTTTTTTAGTCTATTACATGTCTAAACATCCATTTATAAACTGCCAGCTGAAACAGAGACCATATTTAATCCAATTGCATAAATTCAAAACATAAGGTGCAAAAGTACATCTCTGTATGCTTGAAGACATTACAATCTCTTTTAAAACGTATTCCTAAAGTGTTGAGGTAGGACTTGTAAGGGCAAAGAATTCAAGGTAATTTCTTTTCTTGCAGCGGGCGAGGAATTGATGCCTTATCTGCTAGCAAAAAGTATGGATTAGGGAACATTGAAATAGGAGACAGTAGTGCTATGGATCACATCAAAAAACATACAATGAAAACATTGAAAAATAAGAAGAAAAAACAACACCAAAACAACACCAAAACAAAAGGCACAAGCAAACAAACAAAACCCAACAGAAACCCACCAAAACAACAAAACCCCCCTACAAAATTACCCCATCCAAACAAACGAATCCAAACACCTTTAAAAAGAATGGGAACACGAGGAATGGGTAGTCTTGAAAATCAGTTGCTGGGTACAGTCATTGAATTCTCTTAAAGTTTTGCAGGCCCATATGGTCGGCAGTGTCCCAGTCATTTGGATGTCTGCTCAAGCCCTGAGTCAAAAAACAGTAAGCAATAACATATAGATTGCTGTTGGTTGCTTATGTACAGTTGCCTACTGGGACAGGATATTGGTTGTAATAGCTGACATACTTTGACAGGTGGAAAACACATTTGAAATACTTGGCTTGGGTTTTGGAAGAAGGAAGAAGAGAGGAGTATTGAATGGCAGGAATTTTAAATGTCAAAAATTAAACCAGGTGGTTTTTTCCTTACTTTTTTTTTTCCTTTGGATGGCATTATACTTATTTTTTCTTAATGATGACAAAACTAAAGACTTTCATTTATTTCACAGTCTTTATGACTACAGGAATAGAAGGTATGAGCAGCAATTTTGGATGACTTGTTCAGTGAGGTCATCAGAAATTTTTACTGTGGAGAACTGTAATGAGTTAATTTATTTTTTAATTAAAACAAAGCACCAACAAACTGCAAACCAGAATTTGATACTGATTAACGTTAGCATTTTTTAAAGGGGTGCAGAACTGGGAGACGGTTGCTTTGGGTTTGGCAGTTCAAGTATCCCTCTGGAAACAGTATTTGAATTGTAATTCTAGTTGGCAGCAAAAACTGGTCACCATGTCAGAGCTGTTCTGACAGCATAAGTGGCTGAAGTAATGACAGCAGGAAATCTGCAGGGAAGTAATTTTTTTTTTTTAAAGTAATGTTGGCTCAGCTTGCATCAGTCGGGTCCCATGGGCTCCCATGACCACCATCCCCATCTTTAAATAAAGTAACAAGCTATCTCTAGTGACACTCACCCATCACTGCTGCATCATGTCTGGCCCACTGATGCATGAGCTGCTTCTGCCACCAGTAAATATTCACAATTTGTCAGCTCCAGAGTCTGTCCTTTGCTAATGGATTACTTTGAACTATCTGGTGTAAATGGAAGTTTTTATTTATTTACTTATACTCTAAAAATGTGTACAAGCAACACATTGTGGACTCTGGCTTCTCAGAGTAGAGCCTCCAGTTTTAGAGGTGTTCTTAGTCCTTGTTTCCCAAGATTCTGCAGGAACAATGGACAAGAGTGACAGTGCCCAGTCAAGATCTTTTTCTCAAAGACTCTTAGGAATGGGAAGTGTAGCAAGCTTTCAAAGAAAAGAAGATACTTCATTCACAGACTAAGGCATCATTGTCCTACCACAGACCTCCTGAGGCCTGGACCCACGTGACAGTTTCATCCTTGTTTTCATCTTTCAGCAACAGAATAAATAGTCCCTTATTCCTTCCACTCAGCTGCTCTGAAGAGCTGCAGAATCACATGCTTGAGGCACAGAGGTAAGATTGCAGTGTAAGTCTCAGGTATATATAATTTATACCTTTAGCGATAAAAGGCCTTGGAATCCTTTTGAGGAATGTAGCGAGAATTTAGGCAAAGTTTAATATCAGAATGGTAGAGATTTAAAGGGACCTCTAGAGACTGTCTTGTCCAATCTCACTGCCAATGCTCGTTCACCTAGATCAACGTACCTAGTTACTGAGGTTTTGGGTGTAGTTTGGTGTTGCCTTTATTATCTTGTTAGCATGCAGGTGAAGAAAAGGGCCTCCAAGGTAAGGAGACAGGGAAATCTGAGTGGCTGGAGCACAGATCCTGTTTCATCTTAAGAGTTTGTTGTAGAAAATAATATGTTATGAATGATCAATATTATGTATGAATATTAATTTTATTATTAATATTCAAACATTTGGAAAGATTCCCAAGATTCTTTGGATTTTCAGTTGACAGGAAGTAGTTGCTCAAAGGGCATTTATGAACACAGAATTAAACAGTTTAAACACTCAGAACTTGGCAAATACGAATGTGAAAACAGGAAAAAGTCTAACTATGCTTACAGAGTTTTAGCATTGACTCTAGCAGATGTACTCACGACGCCTTGGTCCCTGAGTAAGTTTCCTTTACAAGGACGCTTCCAAAACTCACAATAATGATCCGTTGGTAAAATAGGAAATATTCCAGGCAGAAGAAAGAGAAGAACTGAGTTACTGCTAAGCTGTGATTCTCAGGTAAGGAGCCACGAATGAGGTGCTGCTCCCAGTGGAGGGTCAGTGCAGAAAGGTGGATTCTAAATCACCCCCCATTAAATACATCATTTTGAAAATGAAACTGGCCAATAGGCACTAGCATCATTGTTGGCCAATGAATTCAAAGCTTCGTGCCTCGTGTGACCACACAGGCATGTTGAAGGGCAGCACAAGACACCTGACATGTGGTGCTAAGGTCCTAGCCCTCAAGGCTTTGCTGGGGCCAAAATCCTCCATTGTTTGCTCATTCTACTCAACTCCCCGACCCACAACAGGAGGAGGAGAGCAAGGGTTAAACCAGCCTGGCGGGATTTATGCCCTACCAGGACAGAGTTCTCAAAAGAATCTGTGAAATTTGAAGGGGCCTGAAAAACCAGGCATGGAAACAAAAAAAAAATCCAGGACACTTGTATCGTTACCTTTTTTCTTTGTCTTTGAACAGTCCTTGCCTTTTGTCTGTTCAAAAATGTGAGAAAATTCCTACAATTTCTCTTCACAGCCATAGCCTACCTGTTCTGGCCAACAGATGCCTGCAGTGGTAGGGTCAGCCTTTTTGCATTGCTTTTGTGACTCCCTGGCAGATCTTCCACTGTGCTGCTATCAGTCTGTGCACTCCAGTCAGCAATGTTTTTCCCCTGTGTTCAAGGCCTTCCAAGGTCAAGTGTGTGCCTACGCACAGAAAGCACAGGCACAAGATCCTAGGGTGGCCTTCTCTTCTGCAAGCTTCATAAAGTGGCTCTAGATGAGCAACTCACTGCAACAGCAAGGAGAAAATAAGAACACCAAGACTGGTGCAAAGTCATTGACCCTCCTTTCCAGACAGAGAATTGCTTTAAAAGGGGAATTTAGACAAACACTTGAGGAGTTGTGATGGATGATCTTACCTAACATTTCATTGCTAGGTAGACATAGATGTCTATAAACATGAACAGTTTCCTAAGAAACACAGCACCTGTAACACACACTGGGAACACAAAATATATCAGAATATGAGGGAAGAAAAGAAGTCATTAAATACTCTGAAAACACCATTCTCACCAAAATAAAAATTGCCATCTTGCCTATAACCTGAGGTGGCCATACACCTCCATATTGGTTATTCATTTTAACTAGCATCTTTATACAAAGAAAAATTATGTCTTCAAAATACATAGAATCAACTTATTTTTCAGTGGCAGAAGGTCTAATCAGCTACTCTACAACAAGAATAAATGGTATCGAAATATGTTCATGACAGATGAGAGATCCAATTCCCTGCTCTGCCTAGCATATTGTTACAGCAGTTGTGGGGGTTTGTTGGTCTAATAAGTAAACAAATTCATTTTGCGGCTGCTTGCCAGGTTATTCGCCATATTTATACAACTAGGAATGAAAAAAATAGCAGAAGCCAGAATGCCTGTCCTATGACACCTTGGCTAACTATACAAGAATAATTACCAGCAATCAGTGAAGAGAAAATTCTGTATCATATGCATGTTTTAAAAAAGGGAAAAAAAAAAACAAACCCAAACCACCAAAAAACAAAAACCCACAAACAAAAAAGGAAGTGCTTTCACAGGATCTGCTGGATCCACACAGATCTCAGTCTTGGTTTTTTTTTTTCATCTACATGTACCCAAAACAAGTCCACAGATCCTACCCGAGAACTTCCATATTAGAGTGGATCAGGCTCTGGAGCAATTGAAATGGGACCTTGCATTATCAATAAGCCAGAAACACTTTTGCATTTCCAAGCAAGCAGCCAAAGTTGTCTATTTATAAACTCTAACTGTGCCACTGATTTGCATGAGTTCAGTAATCAGTTCTCAAATTTAAGGCAACTTAAAGAAACAACTTCCTCTCCTTAAGAGTGTTACAAAAGAATGTGCTCACATCACACATTCTATGCATTTCCTTAAATGATCAGAAATGTTCAAACTCCTTTTTCAGACAGTACCTACACAGAAAGACACCATGGTTTTTGACTTGGACAAAAGGTAAAGAAATTAATATTTTCTTTGTTTTCTAACCTCAAGACAAGGAAAACAAAATTTCTTCAGGCAATCTTGCTAGCTCATGCTTATACAGTGAACCAAGGGAAAATAGCCCACTCATAAAAAAAAAGTTTATAATCTACATTTTATTGAGGATGACCTAAAATTCATTAACTGTAGCAATGGAATGCAGAAGTAAATTTAAAAGTTTTCAAGCAATTTTTGGGTCAAAGAAGAAAAGATAATAATTCTGGGTTCCTCCTCCCAAACAGCATATCTGATTAATTCAATCTATTTTTAGGCAAATGTTTATGAATAATCTCAGAATCTTTTTACAGCTGCAAAGTGAAATTATATATGGCAAGAATGGAAGTAATCTTAAACTGCAAGCTAACAATCCAACTGGGGTACTCTGATGCTGCATCAGATGTGACGAGAGAAATTCACAAAGCGACCATACACCCAAAAAATTAAGTTACTACATATTCTACTTGTTAAACACATGAATCTGAATCAAAGAGTAAAAAATAAATTATTTTTGATTAATATATGAATTGGTGTATACAATGAACCCCCTACCAATGCACCATTTCAACTTGGTGCTAAGAAGCAGATGAGCAATTATACAAGTTTGAAATACAGAAAGAGATGAGGGCATGGAAGTTGGTGCTTGCTTATCAAGCCTGCTGCTGCTGAGAGGCACGTCAGCTTTTTTATTTACAGACTGACTATAAGGAGGTACAATCGCTTGTCAAAAGTTAAAGAACAGCTGCATACAATAGAAAGCAGCTCTTTGCCTTTATCTTGCTTGGTGGTTTGTTGTTTATACTTTTTGGTTTTATTTTTTTATCCCTTTCTCGATGTTTTAATGGTTTACCAGCACGTTTTAAATTAGAGAATGCATGCTTGTTTTTCTCTTGTCCTCTGAAACAGATTTAAAGCATCAATCCATCAAGAAAAGGCAATTGTAGAAGCTGGAAGAAGTGAGGTAGTGCTGTGGAGTCAAGTTTTAAAACTAAAAACACCCCTACATTTAAGTGTGTAGCTCAGGTTGCATGTGTACAAAAATGTACTTATGAAAATACACGTATTGATTAGCTCACAAGTGAAACTTTGGGAAGCTGTTTAGTAATGTGAACTTCTCAGCTGCACTTGTGTCTACTTTGGTACCTTCAATAAAGTGCTTTCATGGATGCCTGTTGCACACCTACATAAAGGTGCTTCAGATAACTGCTGATTAGTTGCTCATCATAGTATGGCCATTGAGGAGTTTTTGTAAGAGTCTGCATGAATTCTTTGGGCCAGACTTGTGCATCCATTCTCATGAAGCTGCCTGATACCACATAGATGTGTTGTTTACATCAGAAAAGATGCATAAATGACTCACT
>VWYK01020633.1:13045-24475 GCA_013399775.1 Semnornis frantzii | reverse complement strand
GAGGCATAGGAAGTTTCATTTAAATGTGAGGAGGAATTTTTTCACTGTGAGGATGACAGAACACTGGAACAGGCTGCCCAGGAGGGTTGTGAAGTCTCCCTCTCTGGAGATATTTAAAACCTTCCTGGATGTGTTTCTGTGTGGTCTGATATAGGTGATCCTGCTCTGGCAGTGGGGGTGAACTGGATGATCTTTTGAGGTCCCTTCCAGCCCCCCACATTCTGTGATTCTGTGGTCTCCTTAGGCCACCTGCCCCAGGAGCTGTTAGATTCATGCCCAGCACTGACACTGTAAAAGCCATTCTGTTTACTTCTAATATTTGGGGCTGTTAGGATAGCAACTACATGTGATTCAGATAACCAGGCTAGAATAAATTAAGCTGTATTTATCTTGTCTCACAATGAGGCAGCTTGCTGTTGTTTTGTAATAGAAATGATTGATCCACTTATCACTGTAGAAGCAGAAAAAATGTGGTGTACATAAGACATTCAAAAGTGCCTTGAAATATATCAGTCTTAAGATACATTACTGATGGAGAAACTTGTAATAAACCAAGCCCCGAGGCAATGTGTTGCCTGGAGGTGTTTTTTTTACTCCTATTTACCGGACAGAGCATACTATCACATTTGGTAGTTATTTTTTTTTATCTTGTAAAGTTAAATTTCTAGATGGAAGAATTCTTGAGGTCTGTGGTAACGGGTTGGACTTGACGATCTTTGAGGTCTCTTCCAACCTTGGTGATACTGTGATACTGTGAAGTGAAGCCATAAGACAGAGAGATCATGTTTGGGCAGAAACTGTATCTCGGAGGGCTCCAGGCCAAATTCAACCATGGTTTAACTACTTTCAATGGATGCAAATCACAGCAGATACTAGCTGTTCTATTTTGGGGGGAAGGTTTTATGTTTTAGCATGCTAAAAGTAAGGGCATCTTTTAAACACACAGACAAAGACATTGTTGGCCTGACTCAGACATTCTCTTTATTTTAATGGGTTCTGACAGACTTCAGCTACTGTGTAATAACAAGAAATTGGAAAAACTGAAAGTTAATGGAACTGGATGACCAAGGGGGATCCAGGGAGTCCCTCAAGCCTCATTTCCATGGGCTGCATGTTCACATGCAGTCACACTTCACCTTTTCATGTGAAAGGATGCTTAGGGGGATTTTTTAACTCACTGGTCAAACACACAATCATAAACCTGGCTGTTGGAAGAGAAATCATAGCTGCCTGTGGGAAAAGAAATCATGGTTTAGCAGTTAAGCAAACATGATGTCCCTTCTAATTCACCAAATTAATTTAAAAGTTGTGTTTCCAAGTGGATTAGCCCTCTGAATTTGCTTCAGCCTTCTGTTTCTTTGTGAGTTTACATCTCCATACAGGGAATGAATTTGGATGGACTAATCTACTCAGAAATTAATCTGTGTTAATCTAACTGCACACACATTTACAAGTCTTTGTAAACAAGCAGGAAGAACACTTTTCCCAATTCACTGCCTAGAACAAAAAACAGCTTGTATTAAGTTTTGAGCAAAATTGTGTCCAACAACGCAGGAATGTGGCTGTGTATTCTTACTTTCTCTCTAGTGCAATTGCTTGCTTTGGGGTGCAAGACAAGACTGTAGTGGCTTTTCACAGCTAGTGGTTGCAGCTTCAGAAAGTTATCCGTGGGGTTGTCCACATGGATCTATGAAGCAGCCTTTGCTGATAGTCTCAAAGTGAAGAATTGGGGTTGGAACTAGATGATCCTTGAGGTCCCTTCCAACGTTACTGTTCTATGATAATTTGCAGGATCCCAGACTCAACATTCAAAGCCCTGGCCCAAGGGATTAGAAGGGTGAATTTGAGAGATTAATTGTGGTTAAAAGCACAGTTCATGCTGTGATTGTTTCAGTTTTCAAAGAAACTGAATGGGAATGCAGGCAGTATTAGTACCTTCTCTTGCCCTGGTGAAATACATGGTGCAGCCATACAGGTGTGTTTTGCCTAATGCAATAGACTTTAATGAGTCTCTCCCACTGCTGACCACTATCTTGGTCAGGTAAATTATTACCCTGTACTTCACAGGTGAGAACTGCAAAGGCCTATGAGCCCATTTTCTGGGCCTATTTAATTCTACCTTGTCACACTAGGAAGCTGAGCGTTTTCACTGGAGATGGGAAGTCCCCAACATACATCCACCATGCAGGGATTGCTGTTCTTTGGCAGTTTGCAGCAGGCACCGCAACAGAAGTACCTTCCTGGTATTTCCAGCTGTTGTGCTGGACATGACACTGACACTTTGAGGTAGTCACCTCCAGGTAGCCTTTTGACTCAAGGAGCTGTAACATCGAAGCAGTCCTATACCTTGATTAGGAGTTTCATTGGCATTTTCCAAAGATGCATATTACCATTGTAGAAGAAAGAAAATGTCAAATAAGTGTTTGCCCTGTGCCAGCAGCAGCTTAAGACAGCAGTAAGATCATCTGGGAGAGCACTGAGGGTGTCATTTACTATGTAGACACCTCAGAAAACCATATTGGTGTATTCTCCTTTGACTTGCCAGACACATCTGGAGTACTTAGGGGTTGTAAGAAGTCTTCCCAACACAGCTGTAAATAGTGTCTCCACATCACAGATGCACAGACCATATTTTGTACTTAAACGTACATCC
Source organism: Semnornis frantzii (assembly GCA_013399775.1). Classification (NCBI taxonomy): domain Eukaryota; kingdom Metazoa; phylum Chordata; class Aves; order Piciformes; family Ramphastidae; genus Semnornis; species Semnornis frantzii. Next base: position 21,822 of record VWYK01020633.1, on the reverse strand, counting down.
TGTTTTGGTGTGGAGGAGTGTCCCTCCATACAGATCCTTGGAGCCAAAGACAGATAGATACTCAATAAGTGATTTAAATCAGAAGTTTTCATTTGTGCAGTATGAAGTAAAACCAGAGAACCCAAATCCCAGAGAGCTGACAGTTCTGGATAGGCACACTAAGATCTGTATAAAGTGGCTATTAAAAAATAATGACTTGTACTCAATGACCAGTATAGAATGACTGTGTCCATCTCACAGCACTGTTTTTAACACAAAGTCAACCAGAAGCATTGAGAGAAACACTTCTAAAGCCATGTACATCTTTATTCTCCACCCAGGCCAGCAAGGATGGGAAAATGGAATGCAATTAAAAATAACAATCTGCAAAGACACACTGTCTTTACTTTTAAAAAACACACATCCAGACTAGAGCAGCCAAAACCACATTCAACAATCAGAATAACTGTAATTCCCTGCAGTTTGACAATGGCACATAAGCAGAAGGTACTTTTGAGTGTCTGAAAGCAAGGGCGTAACAAGACAAAAATATTGTGCTTTATTCCTATTACAACAATTGATAACGATTATATATTTTTGCAGCAAGCAAACTGCTCCAAGGGATAACAGACAAGAGAGAAAGCTATCCAGAATTTTTTGTGAAAAGTTTGAATAAAACTTTTATAAATAGCACCAGAACTAACCCCAAGCTTAAACCAGCCCCCACCAAAATCAATGGCAGAACAGCCTGACAGTAGGAGCAGAGGCAAGCTCGGATAAATATAAAGTAGAAACCACACAATGGATTGTTCTAGTAAATCCCCCAAAATGTGGCCTCCAAACCCAGAAGCATAGCTGCCATGGCAGAGGGAGGATACTATGACTTCTCTGTTGCTTCTTTCTGTCTGTGTAGCCCTAAGAGGCACAGATTAAGTTTTGTCTCTACTCTGACAGGCTGTTTGCAGTCCTGAAAGCAAATCCTGCAGCTCGGCAGACATTTCACATAGTTGTATTCTGTCATGAGCTAGTATTTATCATTCAAGCCTTCTGCAAGCTGAAGGCTCATTGTGTGACTGACCCCAGCCTATCAGATGATCAGCCTTGAACAGCTGCTCCATAGCAGTGACAGCTGAATTGGGTTTTCTCCCTCTGCAGCAATGCACACTTGCCAGCCATCCTTCCCCAAAAGCCACTTGTTTGCTGCATGTTGGGGCCAAGATATACAATCCACTCCTTTCATGCCAGCAGTGTCCCTCTAGGCAAAGCATGAGAATGCTTGCCAGTAGGCCTTCCTTCCCATTAATGCTTGTTAAGCATCACTTCTTCCCACCCTCCAGCCATGTGGGAGCCTGTGATTTCCATGTAGAGGAGTATTAAGCAGACTGGCTGTGCTGGGTAACTACAGACTGCCAGCACTGGGATCACTTCCTCAGCTTCTCCATTAATCCAGAAGCATATCAAGCTCTCTGATTGAAATGGCCCCATGAAAGGCATTTCACTGCTTATACTGGTCCCAGGCACAGGTCAGGCTCTTTGAACTCCAGCTTATTACCTGCCACTGCCTGACAGGTTGCGGTATATTTTACTGGGTTTGTTTGTTTGTTTTCCTGGAAGTTTATTATTATCTTTAAAGTCTTAGTCAGTAAAAAAAGAAAGCTGAGCACCAGGAAACAGCAAACACAGCCTGGCTGTACCTGTGCCCANNNNCTGGCTGTACCTGTGCCCAGGGAGCACCTCTGCTTTCTCAGTGAAGTCTGGCGCCATGCCTGCTCTTGATATTTGACTTGTACACTACTCAAACTGTTAATTCTCAAGTCAGCACTAAGAGGCTGCCTTGGCTGAACATCCAAGGAGACAGAATAAGGATACTGTGGAGACTTTACTTATTTTTCAGTGTCAGGCCTAGAGGATCAGATGGATTTGTTTATGTATCACTGTTTCACAGATGTCCTAAGCAGTATGGTCAGGGTAGTCTTGAGCTTATCCTTGAAATGCAGCACAAAGCAGTAGTTCCTGTGAAATCCACCGTCTGAATTCTTCTCTTTTCTACCCTAAAACCAGAGCAGCTCCTCCTCTGGTAGAGAGACTGCGAAGGAGACTGGCAGGGAAGTAAAACACTAATACAGACAAGTGTGACTGTGCAGCCTGACTGACTTGCACATTACAAAGTATCTACCCACAGCATGCAAATAAGGGACTCCTCTGGCTTGGGGCTGAGACAGACTTTCTAGAAGAATCAGCTGAATTAGTAGGACACTCAAAAAATTAATCGTGTTTCAGACATGTAACTCAGCCCCCACTAGAACTTGATATACCTCTCTTTTATTTTCCTTATGTCCTCCTTAGGCCAAACACCTAATAGTCAGTCCAGAAAAAGAACTTTGCTGATGGCAATTTTTCAAAAGAGGCAATTAAGATTTCTCCAGCCTATGGTGGCCACCTCAGTCTGGTCTGGGAGTCCACTAAGATGCCATACGACATCCCAAAAGGAGGGAAACCAATTGTGAAAATGAGACATAAAGGGAGGAGGATGTATAATCCATTGCTCTTCTATGTAATTAACCAGTAAGTGTGTGCAGAATGCAGGTTTCCAGAGCTGAGGCACTAATGGAGTTTACACTGGCACTAACTAGATGGGGCCAGGGATGCCCCTGCTCTCAAAGTGAAAGTTCAGCAGCCCTTCTATGAGTGCAACTTGAAAACCAGAGTGAGACATTCCATCCCAAGCATCTTCAGCTCCAGCTCCCTAAATACAACTGCTACTAGTCTACACCTGCATTGCAGTGACATGCAAAGGGATCATCCTTCCTCAGAGCATGTGTTTCTTTCCTATAATGCAACTGTTTGCACTTCACACTGGGTACAATTTCCATAGCCCGTTCCTTCCTATGCAAGTCTGTCCTTAGCACCTATCTGTGCACCTGCAGTCACCTGAGGGTGCCTGGTCACAGGCCTGTCAGGTCCCCATGCACCACATTACAGAGCAAGACTTAGTCTTCCATCATGTGATATAGGAGCACTTCAGCTCAGTGTAGAGCTCATCTGCCTTTGTTAGAGGCTATGCTGCCCTCTCCCAGTGAAAGGCTGGGTGCAACCCTTCTAGTGGTCTGTCAAACTCTGACAGTGTCTAAGCAGTTAGACTGTAGAAAGACTGGGAATGGACCCTTTCTAGGGAAACTGAAGGAACATCACACATACTGGAATTTAGCCTTCACCTCTGAATGGGTTCCTGTCTCCTGATGTGCATTCCCTGAGCAGAGATTTCTTTTCACTGGGTCAGTGGGTCACTGTTATGTCTTACTCCTGAAAAGTAAAGTCTAATTTTACAGAAGTGGACTTTTCAATATGTATCTCTGCCACTCCACAGACAGGCTGAGCCCTACAGACCTGGATTTTCTCACTATTCCCAGAAGCTGTAATTAGATAAAACAGATGACAAAACCTTGGAGAGCCATGCACCTCTCTACCCAGACCACACGAAGCTAGCACACTTGCATTGTGACATTTAAAGAGCACTCCCAGCCCAATATTTTATTCATTAAGTTTGTGTTTAAATATATATTTATATAGATTTTAAAAAATCAACATATTACTTTCTAGGTGAAAACCATTCACATATGATCAAAATAGTAAGCCAGGACAAAGGCTCAGACTGCTGAGGTCTCCATGCCCTGTGCAGAGCTCTTGCCAGAGAGACTACCTGAGATATTGTCAGAATCCAGCAGCTCAACAATACTGTATGGAGAACAATCTTCCAAACCCAGCTTGCTGCAAAGCCAACCACAGAAGCCTTTCTCCATATCCCTGACAGCATGCCACCAGTACCCGAAAGACCATGCCACCTGGACCACAGCTGAGTACAGGCCTAGGGAAAAAGACACAACCATAATTATAAATGGGTAGAAGATGATCAAGAAAGGACAAAAGGTGATTTTGTGCCAGAAGGTCCTCTCTTCATTGTACACTAAGAAGATGTTGTACCATGTAATGGTTCCATAGTAGAATGAAACCACAAAGGACACTACAAAAATGATGGGGAGGCAGATGATGGTCCAGAGAACGATGTGGGGTCCTCTGTCCAGCCCAATATTACATTTCTTCTTCTCAGGTACATCCTCTTTAGGAGGCTCCTTTGACTTAGCCAGTTCCTGCAGCTCTTTGTCCGTTAGCGTGACATGGATATCCACCATCTGACCCTTCTTCTTTCCCCTGGTGATTGTTCCAGTCAAGGTGACATATCGGCTGTCTAAAGGCATATTCCAGACACCTACAAACACAAACAAACTCATCTACATTAGATTTTTTTTCTGTGTGGAGTATTTTGTGTAAATCCCCAAAGATAATTAGACAGTGCATATGGAGTTATATTAAATTAAAAAAAGAGGGAGTGCAAGAAGCAATGCAGTATTAAGAATTACCACAGAAGAAAATGGAAGAGCTAACAAAGTTAAAGAAGGGAATTCCAGAAGACAAAAATCACAAAAGAGAAGACAACAGCATCTGCACTAGGGACAATATGTGAAGGGAAAGTGCTGCAGGAGTTAATGAGAAAGAGATGAGGCAGAGTAATGGAATCAAGTATGGTATGGCTGTTTTCTCTGGTATCCTCATAGAATTATTCCTGAATTACAGAAATATGACTAAGATTGTTATTCTGGAATAAGCACAACCGCACGTGGAGTTATACCTGAAGAGCTAATACTTCACTTTGCATTTGCACTGCATCTCAGTCCAAACTAATTTTCAAAGTTTAGAAAAAATCTTACAAACTCTCATAGAATTATATTTGCATTGTAAGGGATCAACTAAGGCACCAAACAGGAAAGTGTTGGGTTGTGTATTAGAGTCATNTTCTGTGGGGCTGAAATATGCTTCTTCCTGGTCTTATTTCTATCTTGGAAGGAGGTCTTCCAAAACTCTTAAAAGAAGGCTGAGAAGTTTGGAGTGGCCCAGAAAAACAGGAAGGTAGCAGACGAACCATGAGAATAGGGGGTTGGAATTGCGGGCGATTCTAGTGTGGCTAATGGACCAGGAGCATGCATTCACATTTAAGCATCTTTCAGTCAGCACTGTAGACTCACAAGAAGATGAGCCACAGGTCCTGCCTCTCACCCTTGTTCCCTGTAAGAGTTTCCAGGACAAACATTAGAAGTGAAAGTGGCTTCAAGATTCCCCATGATTAACTTGACCGATAATCCCCCTTAAGGAGGAAGCCGTGCTGAGAATATGCAAACAGAAGGCAAGAGCAAAGCCTAGATAATGAGTAAAACTCCCCTTTACAGGTACGGGCATTAAATCCATCTGCTTCCATCCTTTCACTTAACAGGCAGTGTTCTAGGCATAGGCAGGGGCTTGGTCCCAGCAGGNGCAGGGGCTTGATCACAGCAGCACTGGCTGTGATCAAGCCCATCACATATATTTAAAACTAAGAATGTGGCAAGACCAATCTCTGCAAAGAACTGCAGGAGACACCTCAAATCAGCCTGCAATGCTTTCATGTATGAACTCAAGCTCTTAATTCCTACAGCTTTGGAACTTTGGAGAGGATCGAGTCCACAGTCACTTCCATTTGACCTTAGTGTATATTGGCATCAAAAAGGTTTATAGAAAATGGATGTTCCCAGGAATACATACCATCTGCCATGGACTGACCCAGAAACTTGGAGCCTTCCTCAGAGCTCTTCTCCCCTCCTTCTTCATCTGCCCGTTCCTCTTCCACCTTATTCTCATTCTCTGACCGATACACAATTATTGACTCAGGACGGGACTCTTTCTTCTTCTTTTTCCTCCGGTCCATAGTGGCTTCCCCATCAAAGGTGACAGCAGTTCCCACAGCTCTTCTCATGGAGCCACGGTGAGGGCTCTGGCTTCCAGATTTGCTCTCTTTCTGTACTGCCTCTTCCATCTCACTGCTGCTTTCAAGCACCTCACTTGGCATCTTGCAACACTTGTTTCCAGTCTAACAGATCCTGCACTTAGAAGTCATTGATTAGACAACGGTCCCATGGACACTTTGTTTGGTAAGATGACCCACTGCTGACATCCAAACTATGCACTCCATTCCCAGCCTAAAGTGAGAGAAAAAGATGAAAAATTCTCTTTTTCTTGCCAAGAAGAAAAAAATTCCCAGAATTTTCCTATAAAGTGTTACTTCCACCTGGTTTAAATGTCACCTGAAGATCCTTATTACTGTCACGAACATCAATTTTATTACACAGATACAGGTTTTGTGATATCACCTAATCCTGATTCTGAGGTTCAAATTTTAAATATAACAAACCAAAGCTAGTGGAAAAGGAAGAAGTATTAACGTTTATAAGAAGAGATTAAACAAGTGCAGCTTACTGGGTGAATTTAACATTCCTTTGCAACGCTGAAAGCAAACAAAAGACAATAGCTTTGACCCACATGCACAGGAATGCAGAAATGAAACCACAGGCGAGAAAGGAGTTGACTGATTTAAGGGGCTGGCCCAGGTTAGAAACAACTGCAGCAGGAACACTGCATTACAACACCTACATTGGTGCCAGCTTTTCTCATTTTGAGTGTCTTCTGATTAAATGCCCATTGCAAGGATACTACAAAAAATAAATTGTATCAGAATGAATGATATTTCATACATTACCAATTCAGCATTATGTAGTGCCATCAAACCTTAAAAATACAGCTTGGTTACAATTACGATGACTTCAGGAGGGAACTGGAAACCATAGCAAAATCTTCTGATTGTGCAGGGAAAACATCTCAAATCTTCATAAACCTTTTTAACAGCTAATAAGGGCTCATTTTTTTACTTGTCATTAGAAAAAAAAAAAAAACAACAAAAAAACCACACCAAAAAAACCCCAGCAATATCAAGTCACACTATGACCTATGGGAAGGCTGCCTAAGTGAAAAAATCCATATAATTAAACATGCATAAAGGCAGATAAATCCTGCTCCATGAACACCAAAGACACAGAATTAATGGTTCTGAGATTTCACAACATTTAAGAAATTGACTGTGCCAAGTATTCATGAAGTATTCAGGTACTGATATGAATACAGTGAATAATGAGCTCCAAAGAGCTCTGTTGAACATTTACATTAACATTTGTATTTAAAAGAATGTACATGACCAATAATTAATCTTCTACCTAGTATCTGAGTCATCTCTTTAACAGGAAACTCAGAAACATAATTTATAGCTCACCAATACTGGAGAAGTTGTTTTACTTGAACAGATTCTAGAAAAAAAGTTGAGCATTTTGAGATTTGGTAGTATATTCCTGGTCTTTCCACAGATGTAAAATGTTGCTAGTTTGTTTTGAATTTTTTTTTCAGAGCTTTACATCAACTATTTATGCCTCATGCATTCACACCTCCCCCCCCCACACTATTTATGCCTCACACACATACATCAATTATTTATACCTCATACATTCACCCACACACACATCAACTATCTATGCCTCATACATTCACACACACACATACATCAATTATTTCTGCCTCACACACACACACACATCAACTATTTCTGCCTCATACATTCACACACACACACACACACACACACACACACACACACACGCACACATACACCCCTTCCCTGTTAATCGTATCAGTTTAACACATAAGTCTGTGGCCAGTTGGCTCTGCGTGGTTTTGAAGAAATCAGCAATTCAGATTATGTTTTGCGTTATAGAAAACAAATCTTCCCTGGTGATCAGAAGACACATAAAATGGAATTTAAAAAATCAAGATTTGGCATACCACAGAAGCTGGACTGCTTCTAAATCACTGGGCAGGGAATATCTTTGCTAGTTCTGCAGCATGGCTGGGAACAGACTGTTTAGATTACCACCTCAGTTTACACCTGCCTTGCAAAAAGTTATGCCTAAATTGCAGACACGCTGAGAAACAGCTCTATAAAATACTATATTTACAGCAAATACTCTCTCCTCACTGCAGTGCCAAGTTTTAACACTTTAGAACTATCTAGAAGCAAATTAATTTAAATATTCCAGTGTTGATCAGGGAAAACATGAATGAAAAAAGGCAGTAAGAATGAATGTATCCTAGTGTGATGCACCAAGCAAGTGTTCAAGCTTGTGCAGTATCCTCTCATTCCAAAGCCCAACATCAACAGAGAGTGTAGGAAAGCATCACCTCCACTCCCCAAAAGAGGCCCCATAAATGAACTAATGAGAAGCAGTTCCTCAATGCAGTTCTTGTACTTCTGCCTGAGGAACGTGGCTTTTATATTTGTTTGGAAGCGGCATGCAGATAGGCAGTTTTCCACGTGCCATAAAATAAAAGATGAATGGGATATGCAAGAAAATCCACAGTGAAATGTAATGCTTTGCTTTCCACTTCTGTATCCCAGAAAAGAGAAAGTCAGGTAAGAGTGCCAGGAGGCCCGCATGGATGAATAGAGAGCTCCTGAACACACTTAGATGCAAGAAGAGAGTGGAAGCAAGGACAAGTAACCTGGGATGAATACAAAGACATTATTCATGCAGCTAGAGATCAGGTTAGGAAAGCTGAAGCACAGCTAGAATCTTCAGGAAGGGAAAAAAAAGGATGACCCTGGGAACTACAGAGCAGTCAGTCTCACCTCTGTGCCTGGCAAGATCATGGAGCAAATCTTCCTGAAGGCTCTACTAAGGCAAATGGAAAACAAGGGTGATTGGTGGTAACCAGCATGGCTTCATCAAGGGTAGATCATGCCTGACAAATTTGGTGGCTTTTTATGATGAAGTCACAGCGACAGTGGACAAGGGAAGGGCAACTGATGTCATCTACCTGGACCTGAG
>VWYK01020633.1:0-12627 GCA_013399775.1 Semnornis frantzii | reverse complement strand
CAAGGAGAATTTTTGAGGATCGGCCAGGGGGGATTAGAAGAAAAGTGGTCAGTGAAGTTACTCAGCAGAGAGGAGAAGCCAGAGCTGCTAGACCAAGATGCTGTGCCCCATGACACCCACTCCCGGCTCGAGATACTGTCTTATCTTTTGTTTTGAGTTCTTATTCCTAAACATATTAGCAAGCCTATGAGTGAAGCAGACATCACCATTGTTTTTCCTTCACAGCCTATAATATAATTTTCTCTATTAAAATATTCCAATTAGCCTCAAACCAGCACAACCTTATAGTAGCCTTCCAGTATCTGAAGGGGGCCTAAAGGAAGGCTGGGGAGGGACTACTTACAAGGTCTTGTAATGACAGGAAGAGGGGCAATGGGTTTAAATTGGAAGAGGGGAGATTTAGATCTTAGGAAGAAGTTCTTCATTATGAGGGTGGTGAGACACTGGCACAGGTTGCGCAGGGAGGTTGTGGATGCTTCCTCCCTGGAGGTGTTCAAGGACAGGTTGGTAGAAGCCTTGAGTGATGTGTTTTAGTGGGAGGTGCCACTGCCTATGGCAGGGTTTGGAACTGGATGATCTTTGAGGTCACTTCCAACCTTACCATTCTATGATTCTATGATTCCACCTTTTAACTCCAAAGCCAACCACCTACTGACTTCAAAGATAGCAAGCTCTAGCTCTTAATGTGTTAACATTGTCAGGACTCTGAGGTCTCTCCATATCCATTAGAATTCATGTAAGCTTTCACTCAGTGTTTTTTAAAAATGCATTTATAGTGAGATAGAATTAATCTATTCTCTGGAATAAATTCACTTTTGGTAGGAAATTCATTCAGGAGGTACAATACTCTGTAATGTTTTTCTCTGAGAATCAGCAATAAGACTTTATGTTTTGCATCTGTGAAGGCCTAAAATCACCTATTTGAACCTAATGACCTCTTTGAGACAACTGTGAGATTCCCTTGAAGCCACAGAGGAGCCAAAAACATTACCCCATCATACTGCTGGGATGATGTACTAAAAGTCCAGAGACATGGAAGATGATTTGAGATCAGATTCTTGAAGTTCCTCACTATTTCATGCCTAGTCTCTACTGCCCTGAAAGGGAATGGCTTGCCAGTAACATTTGAAAATAACATAAAGCTTCAGGCAAAGATTTGTGGTTAGGCTTTTTTTTTTCTTTTCTTAAATTTTATCCTTGGTTAACCTTGGTTAAACCACAGTAGATGGTAAGCTAATGTCAGTTCTTGCTGTGCTGTCAAAGGCTAAATGACTATGCCGAACTTGACTATGTTGGAGGAGCAAGGTGACATCACTCTGAATCTGTCAGAGAGAGTCACTCGTAACCTGTGTCCAGTTCTCATGCTCATTGGTGGATGCTGATTAATGATAAGAAGATGCCTATGAACCCCAAGTTAATTGTTCCCACTCCACTAGAGCAGCTACTGCCACTGTGAATTATCACCAGAACTAGACAGAAACACAGGGTTATCAAGGGCTGGCAACTCAGTTTGGTTTTTTTCTTGCTCCTGAGCTGAGAAGAGAGGAGGGAAGCCAGCTGGGGACATGCCACTGAGAAGCACCTTTGTTGTGGACAAGGAAGTGAAAGGGCTCGAGTTATTCTGTTTAAGGTACAAAGAGATAAAATCTGATGTAAATCTAAGTCAGAAACAAAAACACGGTGGAGGAGATACCTGTGATCCACCAGAGGACGAGGCAGTAAGATAAAAACTGACAAACAGACATTAGGGTAGACATTAGGTAGGTGTTCTAAGAAAGTGGGTAGGTATCACTCCATATACATGACAGAGGGCTGTCCTATCACTGGAAGCCTCCAAATCTGGACTGGGTATCTTGATAGCAGTTTGGTCACCAGTACTTGACCAGAAAAGGTATAAATGTGTCTATATTGGAGAGCAGTCAGACTGAAAGATCACAAAGATGCCTCATAATCTTAAGCCTGTTTTCACAGTAAATATTTATTCTTTTCTTGTCTGTTTCTGCTAATTGAGCATCTGGGGTACCCTTCTGCCACCTGGTCCAGACCTTCTGTAAAAAGCACTTCAGACCATCGCCATCGGCCCCACATCCTGCAGGGATGCTGGTGATTCAGACAAGTTGAATATTTTCTTTGTAGTTGTGAACAAAAAAATGGGCTCTTGCAAAAATCACAGAAGTGTAACAATGCTTATTTTTCCATTTCCCCTTTTCTTTATGTCCTGTAAGATCAAGGCAGCTGTTCCTAAGCACTACCCAGCTGTCGATAGCACCAACTCTTGTCCATACACCAAGATATCGAGATCTTCATCCCTTCAGCGCCTTGCTGTGGAGATGAAACATGACAATTGCTGCTCATCTCATATTAGTGATGTCTCCAATGTGGAAGCATGAAGGCAGACAGGAATCTAATAACTGTCCATGGGAGGGAAAGAAAAGAAATGGTCACATTTCAGAGATAGCAGGTAGCAGTTTATTAGCCAAATGATTTTTTATTAATCTCTGTGTGAAAACAGACGGAGAACCCTGGGGAAGTGGCTCTGTGGAAACACTCTGTAGAGGAATTTTTAGAAGCACAGTCTTCTGTTACTATGCAGGAAAGCTACTGCTGCTTACACTTCCCATGACAATATTAGTCTTTGACACACAGCACAGGAGCCTAAAAGCTTGGCCTTGCACCATTTAGGTCAAAGGAAGTTTTTTGCATTTGTTTTCAGGGCTTGATCCTGCTGCTAAGAGAAGAGAAATTATCTGACTTGAATGACAGGAAGGAAGAGCCTTCCCACAACCTAATAAAATCCTTGATCTTAAATCGCTGCACAAGTAACCTTTTTATGGCTGCGCAGAGCAGACATGGAAGGACAAAATGTAGACACTAAGCAGTGAGAAGCATCAATTTTTATTTTCATGGTCACACTGTACAATACATAAGAAGAACTGGCACTGTCTTCATTCATATCATGCAGGGGTTGTCTGCAGAAACAAAAAAACAACCTGTGCTTTAGAAGCACTGTGAGTTACCCAGGATGGGGAAGAGATAAGGGTCAAATTTACCTGTGACACACCTTTAAAGAGAGCTCCCCATTCATGGATTCTCCTTTGCCTGCTTCTTTTGCTCCATAACCTTCCCACTTCCAATCCCTTCTCCACCCAGCCCTGGTTCTGTGCATGTTTCTGAGAATGTACGCTGCCCTAAGGATTATTTCCAATCCCTAGCATTTTTAAAGGGGTTATCTGCTGCCAGACTGTACATGTGAAAATAGATTATATCAGATGGACTCACCCAGTCACCAGTCAGTCATGTTATGACAAAATGCAAAGGTCTAATGCAGAACATGTAGCCTCAGACTCTACAAAAAAGTGTGGCACGGCCTGTGTAAGAAGGCACACTTACTTTAGACATTATGCTGAGAGAGGGCTGAACAGTAGGGATCCCTCAACGGCTCTGCATCTCTTTTAAATAGCTTAATGACTCCTCAATGATCTTTCACATATGCGTCGTCACCATAGCTCGCTGAAACATGGGACAACATCTGTCCCTATTTCATGGTGAAATAGCTCAAACTAGATTGCACAGTTACTTGAACCTAGCAAATACTCAAGGCTGTGACAAATGACATGTTAGAAGGGAAGGAAAGGCATGAACAGCCCCTCCCTATCAGTACTTGTGTCTGTGCAGATTGCAGTGAGCTTGACAGAGAGAATTACCTCACTGAAAATAACCCTTTTGCATTTTAAAATAATATGAAATGTTCTTTTCAGCTAGATGGATTCCCTCATCAGGCTCACCATGCAGCTATCCTAGAGGAAAGAAAGTCTAAGAAAAAGGAGGAAAAACTACCCCTCATGGCAGTGGCTCATTGCAAAGCTGCATTAAATGTCTGTATAACAATAGCAAGAGGCACAAGAAGAAACATCTGCCTATGCCACCCCAGCAAGGCAGGACAAAGTAAACAGCAAAGCTTATAGATCATGTCTTTTTCTCTCTGCTTAATTCACAAGCTTCGAAGCACTTTCATTTCTTCAAGAATGAGTCAAGAAAAATGACCATGATCTAGGTGTGCATTCGAGCAGACCTAAGGCTGGACTGCCAAAAGCACGGAATGGCGCTGAACACCAGAGATAACACAGTAAGATGCTTCATGACACTAAAAACATAATGGGTGTTTGCTACTGGAGCTCCCCTTGCCCTGTGCCCTCCAGAGCACAGGGTGCTAAAATCATAGAGAGGAGTGGACAAGTAACATAACTTCTGCAGACAAGCATGAAAAGACCCAAGATTACCCAGTCTTTCCCAATTTATAACCGGCAGACAGCTCCTGTCTGTCAGGAGGTGGCATTAATGCCAGTGCTGCCCTACACTGCTGAGCAGCTTCTGGACCAGTCCTGCTGGCACCACGAGCCAGATCTGCATCAGCTACCAGAAGTTGACTATCACTGAGACTGCAGCAAGTCCAGACTTTCAGGTGTGGATTTACAGCACACTGGCTTGCAATGCCATGCTGACTGGCTCAGGCCCCTTGCCCTCCCTGATGTCCTTCAGTGAGACACCCAAATGCTTGCTGAAAGTCTTCTGCAAATACAGCCAAATCAACAACAACAACAACAACAAAACAAAACAAAACAAAAAAATAGTGAAGTCTTTCTAAGTATCACTGAATTGTTTCTGGATGACATTTTCCAATGTTTTTTTTTTAAAGTCAAGGACATTTTACACAGAGTCTATTTTATGAATTAATTACATAACTTGTCCAAATGCCAGAGAGTAATAACTGCTGTGTAGATCAGGATTACTGAAAGTTGGAAAACAGCATACAAGAAAAGCAGCACATTTTTATTTTATAAAGTGCCTAATCAATTTTCTGGCATGTCAACCTTTTCAAATTCCCCAGACTGTACAGGTCTACAGTTTTTTTTAGAACAAAAGCCTGAAGTGCTGTTTCTCCGTTGTCTGAGAACTTCTTTGTCCGGACTGCTAAAAGAAAGAATTTGGGCAAGGGACTCAAAAGCTTCCCACTGCCTCCACAGGGATGAGATCTATTTCTTTATGTTTATTATACTCTGCTGAGAATGTCAATGAATGGCATGTGCACACTAACCTTTAAAGAGAACTAAGGTTTTAAAAGGAGAATGACTTGGAAATGCAGATTGGTTTGAAATCTTTGAAGCTAAGTAAGTCCCTAAATCTTGTAGGAAGAAAAATCTCCATGATAAAGTAAAGAGATGCTGCCCCCCTTGCTCTATCTTTCCCTTCTGCATTTGCTAAAGTAGGCCACCTTGCACCTCGAAACAGCAGGTGCCCACTGAAATTCCTACTCTATCCTCCATGTCACTGATGGATTACATTCTACCATAGGAATAGCCAAATGAAGTCCGTCTGAACAACTTGAGCCCAGCAACATGCTTCCAAAGCCATGCCCTTAGGCTGGAATCAAATGTAGTATCTATTTTTATTGGTATAATAGTTGATTAGTCCTTAGTTTGGATGCTTGATATTAAATGGGATTGGAGGACGCATTAAGAGCTTCCTCCACACATCCAGCTGGTGTTATACATTCTCTAGGTGTTCAAGCAGATACCTAGGAGACAGTAACAACTGGGCAAGCATGTAGTACAGATGAGTTTTGAGCCCACTCTCCTCCCTTTCCAGAGGGCATGGAAAACGTTTACACACTGTATACCCACACACAAGTAACAAACATTGGGAGTGCTTACAAGTAAAGCATTTGTACTAACACATGATAGCCCAGCCCTAGTTAGCTAAAGACCTAGCTGGCAGGTACTTATTTCAGTGAAGGACTACAAGACCTTAATTTCCTTTCCTTTGGAAATCATGCAGTGCTCTCATCATGATGTTTTATTGCATGCTGAACTCTGGCCTGACCTTTATAGTAACTGAAGACCAGGACCATCTATTGGCATCTCAAGCTCTTTTTCCTTCTCTTCCTACTCAGAAGATCCCTGTTTCCTCTCCTTCCCTGCCCTGCTCTGTGTTGACAAGATTGAGCACCCCAATGCTTTACTCAGATAAAATGAGGAGAGACCACATAGAAATATCCACACTTAGGGAGCAAAAAGTTGCATCCATGCAGCCTGATGGAAAACACAGCAAATTGTAAATCCAGTCTGGAAAGGACTATCTGAAAAACACAAACATCAAATTACATCCTGTGGTTCTTATTTAGGCAAGATACGTGGGGGCTTCAGAGCAGAGCTTTCTCTGAGTTACACCCAACTGCAACCCAGGAGCTGCTGAAGAAGCAAACTACACAGCCAGAACTGGAAGATTCCCCTGGGAGTGATTCAGGACTGCTTAATACATTGCACAGTAAACATTATCTAAGATATTTAGACAGGATCTCCAGCAGCAGGAATGAGTTGGCTCAGGGGACTGCTGATAGGATGCAAAAGCAGATACAGATCCATGATGCCAGGATATTAAAAATGTAGCACTTTCAATTGCAGACAAGTTAATGGTTTAGTATCATTAGTATATTAGCAGGATGTGTGACTATTTAGAAAATCTGTCTGTGTGCCAGTTTCAAACTGTTTGATGCTAATATTCTATATCTTGCACAACTACAAACTGAGTGGGTGTCTCTCTTCAGTATGTCCTGCATTTACTTTAATCACTGGAATGAAAATCCTAGGAGTAATGGTGAAAGGTAGTAAAATCCTGATCATCTCCTAATAAGACTGAAATCCTCAGAGGTTCCACTGAGAGTGAAATACTTTTCCAGAGGGGAAGTCCCTAAAAAAGATGAATCACCAAGAGCCTGACCATCAGCTGGGACTGACCAGGAACTATTCCAGCATGGAAACCAGAAGCCACAGAACATAAAGACTCTTACTTGCCTTTGGGAGATGATGAAAAAAGAAACAGCACAGGAGAGAATGCAGATAGGAGGTGAAAGTAGTAAAGATTTCCAAATAAGCCTTTTGTGACCACAGAAAGATCCAGAGAGGAAGTGAAACAGAAACTCAACACCAGTTTTCATTTGATTTTGGCTCAGCTCTTGTAATAGAGGTGAGGAGGGAATGATTGTTCTTACACTTCATGCAACTTTGTAATCCAGAAGAAGAGATAGAAACCTGGAGCATCTTTGGGGGGTTCTGAGAAAGCAAAAGCAGAGACTGGTGGAGTGCAAGCCTGTTTTTTTTCCTGAAGGTTAACTACCAAAAATTCTATAAAAAATCATCTTTGACCTTAACGTTTTATTTCTGATACCGAGTTGCTTTTCATTAAATCTCCTCTGCTCTCACCTCCTTGTGAGACTTCTGGCCCCAGAGATATCTCTCCCAGAGACTGGATCTCACAGAAGCTTCTCTCTGTTTGCAGCCATCTGTTTTCTCACATCAGGTTGGTATTTAACAACTCTTGAGACTTTCCCCCTTGCCAACATGGATTACAAACTATGGGAGGGCAGAGACCCCCTGAAGGACAGCAGGCTATAAGGAATTATTAAGGCAGGATTTTTCAAGCATGGCAGCATACTGGACTGGCAGATGTCGTCAGCTGAATAGCTGAGCCATAGGCTGGCAAAGCACAAAATCAGCTTTTGACAAAAGCAGACTTTTCTGAAAATGCAGTTTCCTATTCATCTCACCAAACTGAACTAGTTCATTCAAAGCCAAGACAAAATCTGGGAGCTGTAAGAACAGGAAATCCAGATTTTCCTCTTCAATCTATAAATAAAGAAGTAGATGTTGAAGAATGATACATGCTAATACCATAACTCTGAAGGAGATGACAACTAGGGAAAAAAAAAAAAACCAAAACCCCAATTATTGATGAATCCCTTTTCCTAAATGTGTTACTCTGATTTTCAAACGTGTAGCATTTTAAGCAATAGATATATCAAGGGAAAAAAACAAATGAGATGGCTTTTAACTTCAAAAAAATGAAAATGAAGACTCCAAGGGTTTAAACACAGGTTTATTTTTTTCCAAATACAAGCTGACACATACTGAAAAGGAAAAAAAAAATCAGCTGTCTAATCAGATACTATTTTCTAACACATAAAAATTTAGAATCTGAATATTAAGTTTATAGAATAACATAAATATGTAAGAAGAGCCTTCTGCTTACTGAGTTTACCACTATGGTTGCATGTAGTAACAGACCAACATATTTTAATGCTACCAATAAAAGAAAATGAACATTCCTTTGTGAATAAGAAAGTAGAAGCGTAGGAGAAGATTAAAATTGGTTTTAGTTAAGAAGATTTTCTTCTTTTCAGCATAAATAATTTTTAATTTCAACCACTGGAGTAAAATCGATTCACATATACACTTTGAATCCTTGGTTCTAAAGGCAACACACACAACAGTGAATAGAAGCCATTGCCTTGCTGAAAACATCTGTGAGCACGGGTTGTTGCAGCTCTGCTCTTTGTGGACAGATTGCATGCTAGTAGGGGCTGCCACCCATTGAATGCCAAGGAATGGATGTCTCCTTTTCTTGCCTCTTTACTTTCCAAGCTTTATGTCTCCCTTTCTCCTCCCACCCATCACTCACAGAACCTTAACTCATGTGTTCAGNAACCCACAAAAAAACCCCACCCAAGCAATTTATCCCAGTAGGGAAGAAAAATAATTTGACTGCACTCTCTGGGAAGAACACTGAAATAAAGCAAGTCATAGGAGCAGAGAGGCCCACTGGATTTTCTTTGGTGGCCTGTAGGCTCAGTCAGGATAGCAAGCAGGTTGCAGTAGCACAGATGAGTGGATTAATGAATGATTACTCTGATACGGCCTGCCTAAAATATGTAGGGTAGCCAAAGACAATTAATGGGGATCTGCAGAGTCTACAGATTGTGGAAGTTAATTAAAGGGGGCTGCAAAAATTCTTTCATTGTCACCCACGGTGCTTCACATTTTCCCTCCATAAAGTAATAGTTACCCAGCTGGAAGGCAGCTTTGTCTAATGGTGGGTGCACCATGCAGAAGTCCATTCCTGTATTGTCACCCTTTGCTGAAATGAGTCTGGACATACCATTAACTTCTCTATGTCCTTCCTTCCTGACACTTACAAAGTGGTTATACTTCCTTTGAGACATACACCTTCAGAGTGAAGATGCAATCTTACCACAGTCTATGACTGAAAGTATCAAACCTTAGAATATGTTTTGGGAAGAGAAAATAGATCCATTGAACAAATGAGAAAACCAAAACAGACTCAACGTTTCTCCCACATTACTCGTATGTATCTTTTTAAGACTTCTTTTTCTCACTGTCTTCTCACATTAGGCACCTTTCCTAAGGCAAAAATAATAGGACGAAAATGAGATATACTTCCAAACACCTCTTCTATTGAAAAAGACAGAAGAGATGCCTGGAAAGATACTGAACATGCACACGGGCTCTCGGCCACATCGGCACTCGTTAAAATCACCTGCAAAAGACAAAGATCTTCTCTCACTTCACTGTCAGCTAAAAAGCAAAATAACATTGCCTGTCCTCTGTGTCAACTGAATAATTAATACTGATCTTACTGAGGACAATTTTAAGTGGAAAAAAACTGCACCATAAAGGCACGTTAGCACAAATAGCCTGTGTTAGGACATCACCACGGCTTTCACGACCTCTTCCCGACAAAGTCCATGCTTGAGGAGAGGATTCTCCATCCGCGGGTCCCTGGCAGGAGACCACCAGCAGCTTTTCCTGCTATTTAGGGCACCTTTAGACCATCACGCTGACTTCTGACTGGAGCTCCACGCCCCGTGCTCTTGAGGGCATCTCTCCGCGCCGCTGTGGAAGGTGACCCGAAATGGTACAGAAAAATAGGAAAGCCCCTCCCTTTACAGAAGATGAGACCACAGATGTGGGCTAGGTGGATTGCTGCGAGGCTGCAGCAGGCAGAGACGACCTCGAGGACGCTACCGGAGGAACCGATCCCTCCTACCCGGCCAACAGTCCCTCCACCGCAGGGACTGACCCGGGTACTACCGAGCCGTGGAAAACCGCCCCGCTTACCTACCTACCTGCCTGCGTGCGTGCCGCCCGCGGGGCCCCGGTGCCGCGCTGTGCCGTGCCGCAGGACACAGAAGCGACCCAGCTGTCCGCGGTCCCGGCACCGACAGCACCGCTCCGCCACCACCCGCTCGCAGTCCCCGGCGCTCGGGCGGGCGGGGCTCGCGTCACGTGGCAGCCACCGTTGTGTGAAGCGGGGGGGCAAGATGGCGCCGCGTGGGCTGCTGGCGGCGGGGCTGTTCCGTGGGAGGGTGGCCATCGTCACCGGCGGCGGCACCGGTATCGGCAAGGCCATCGCCGCCGACCTGCTGGCCCTAGGTGGGCGTGGGGTGGAGCTCTGCAAGGAGCCTCAGTGGGATAATGGGGCAGGGTGGGGGGCGGTGGAGCAGGGCCCGGCCTGAGGTGGGGAATGGACTTTGAGGCGACGACTCAGGGAGCGCTCGAGGTTTTGTGGTGCGTTTTTGGGGATAGGCAGGGCTCGAGGTGTTGGGTGTGAGGGGTTCGTGTCTAGGACGTTTCGACAGGAGTCTGAATACCGAGGAGAACGGAGTGTGCTGAATGTGAGGCGGTCTTTTGACCCGTTTGCACTTAGAAGATGTGCTATTTTAACTACAGACGTCAAAGTGAGGTTATACTAAATCCAAACCTTTTCTTCCGTACTCCCTTTTAAGTGAATTTTAGTCTTGTCTAACTGGAGGTTTTATCTGGTTGTCGAACTGGATCTTAAATGGTAATGTGGTTTTTAACTGCTGCACACAGAGTAAGCTGTAGAGAAATGGTGCTTCTCCCGCAGTGCTTGTGACTTTAACTGAAGTTAAAGTCTCTCGTCAGACTCTGGGTTTTCTTTCCATGTTGATTACAGAAAAGCAGTATAACCTGGAGTGAAAGGCAGTCTTTTGGGTCATCGTGTTGCAACACATTTTCTGCAGGTTTCAACACAGGGATCATCAGCATAAGACTGGTTTCAGATAATGCTTATTAACATGATTGCATTCATTGTCTTCAAATACCAGCACTAGCATTAGGTCTCGCGGTTACACACTCCCTGTGGTTTGCACTATTGAAATGTGCACCACACCATTTCACTGCCTGGTAAAAAGCTTTCTTTGTTAAGACTGCTGGGAGACATTTCTGCCTGTCTCTGGCTTTTGTTGCCCCAGCTTTTCACTTACTCTGTGTAGCCGAAGTGAGGGCTAGTTGTGCTGCCTTTGTATTACTGGGAAACAGCATTTTAAAAAGATGTGCTTACGTGCTGCCTTAAAGATGTGCCTTTTAAGCATCATCATACTGTCGGTTGATTTTACTTGGTTGCCTTAAAATTGCACTTAATTATAACAATATTTTCCATTATTTTTCCAATAAAACCACAAGTAACAAAAGTAACATCCGAACCAAACAAATGAGCAGAACCCAACGTTGAAGATTGTTACAAGGCACGTGTGAGAAAACTGAAGAGCGATTTGAGTAACCTTTGCCTGCAGACTTCCTTGCCACTCCTGACAAAATGCCTGTTTCCATGCATAACTTGGACTTTTGGCTGTGTTTTTTCTGGAGGGGGCTGGGTTGCCAGAGAATGCCTGTAGGAACGTACATTGTTTTTTTGTAACAAGCCCTCTTTGAAGCCTTCTGGACAGTTAAAAATCTTTCATCTGGAAACTTGTGCCCTTTTCACCCTGACCCTGTCAGGAAATTGTGTGGTCATTCTTTGTGAAGAAAAATAACTAAAGTAGTGTTAGTTTGTACAGTAGGTACCAAGTGTTCCTCATCGAGTTAGAATTCTGCCCCCCCCCCATCAATGTTTAGCAGAAGAGTGGTCTTTTACCAGACCTTTTTCAATATCACTGTGTGTATTAATAAGCACTTAAGTTGACAATCACTGCTGTGATTTAGCACTTTGTGTTAATCAGTAATTGTGTGCTAGTTTATGAACTCTGCGTTAGTCAGGTGGTTGTGCAAGTAACTAGAGTTCTTGATTTAAAAACTCAAGAGACTTCCGAGACTAATATCTTTACATGAGTTATTTTAAGATAGCCACAGATTGAAGGCGAATATCCCATTCTTAGGGCAATGTATGTACAGCAGTTCCTTCTGGAAGAATTTGCCTCATGTATTCTTAATTTTTTAATTTTTATTTTTATGTATAGTTTCACAAGACACCCTGAGCCAAGGGAACAGCTTGCTGCTCTTTACTCCCACAAGTTATTTTGAGTTGATTCTGGTGTTTGTTTGATCACATGAGAGGCCAAATTCCACTCAGTAAAACAGCAAAGAATAAAAAAAAAAAAAACACAACACAACCACCTGGNNCCTGGCAAGGTGTTAACTTTTCTTTTTTTTTTTTGTTGGCTGCTTAAGGGTGTTGCACTAGTTTATGTTAAAGCAGATGAGAAGCAGAGCTGGTATGGGGAAGGAATGGTGTCTACTGGGATTCTGGAAGACGGGAACTGGGAGCAAGACCTCCTTGCCCACTTGGCAATGGAAGCTAACAGCTTGCTTATACATAATGTGAAGTTGTATTTGCACTGAGTATTGATTGGGTATGGTCTGTTTCAGTTTCTGTAGTAACAATTGCTGTCCTGAGTCTGCTGGTGTGACAGAAAAAAATAGACTGGTTGTAGTCTGAGTGCTTGCTATTAATTTGGCACCTGTACTGCTTTTA